>CAUYLG010034244.1:0-10609 GCA_963573385.1 Cacajao melanocephalus
TGGGGAGTTGGGGAGGGATAACATGGGGAGAAATGCCAGATATAGGTGATGGGGAGGAAGGCAGCAAACCACATTGCCATGTATGTACCTATGCAACAATCCTGCATGTTCTTCACATGTACCCCAAAACCTAAAACACAATTTAAAAAAATATATATATATATACATATATATATATAGAGAGAGAGAGAGAAATTTGCTGGTGGATAGTGCTCTCTGTCTCTATCAAGCTCAGAACAAGATTTAATATTAAACTACAGAACGGAAGGTTAAAATTAGATTTTTTTTTTCTCTTCTTTTCTTTTTTTTGAGACAGAGTCTCAGCCGGGCGCGGTGGCTCACGCCTGTAACCCTAGCACTTTGGGAGGCTGAGGCGGGCAGATCACCTGAGGTCAGGCGTTCGTGACCAGCCTGACCAATATGGTGAAACTCCGTCTTAAAAAAAAAAAGAGACAGAGTCTCGCTCTGTTGCCAGGCGCCAGGCTGGAGAGCAGTGGCACGATCTCAGCTCACTGCAACCTCCGCCTCCCGGGTTCAAGCAATTCTCCTGCCTCAGCCTCCCGAGTAGCTGGGACTACAGGCGTGCGCCACCACGCCCAGCTAATTTTTGTATTTTTCATTAGAGACAGGGTTTCACCATGTTGGCCAGGATGGTCTCGATCTCTTGACCTCGTGATCCGCCCGCCTCAGCCTCCCAAAGTGCTGGGATTACAAGCATAAGCCACCGGAGCTGGCCAAAATTAGATTTAAGAAACAAAAGATACCACAACTGAAGAAGATGTAAAAACATTGGAAAAACTGATAATGAAAAGAATAGTCTTTTCTTGTTGCCAGAGAGATTTTTCTTTTTTTTCACATTTTCCACACTACACAGATGTACAGAGATTCTTATTTTTCATGCATGACATAGGTATGTTCTTGCTCAGAAGCAAGAGGCTAGAAGCGATAGCTTTCTGCACAATTAATCAATGAAAACTGTAGGGATGTGACCTCCTATCTTGCTTACTTGAATTTTCCCAACCATGAGTCAGCAATGGCTGCTCCCAGGATGGGAGTAAAATAACAGAGGCTGCTGAAGGCATGGTATATAGATGTGGAGGTATCTTCATTCCAGTGCAGGAAATACAGGAAATACAGGGTCAGCACAGCTGTGGTGGAAAAAAAAGGAGGAGGTGGGGAGACAAAACAAGATAGATGCATTAAAGTGACTTATGAAAAAAAATATTTAATCTCTGGTCTTCATAAGGTCATTTTGGCCTTCAGCACTCCCATCAGTGACATGACTGAGAAGTCACTGTCAGGCAGTACAAGCAGGGTCCCACGGGAGTTGTGGGAGTGAATGGGACTATATTGAATGTACAAATATAATATTCCTCTCTTCAGTCTATATTCACCCCTAGCATCATTTAGGCCAACCATCAACATAACATAGGTGCTCCCAATATCCCTTCCCTCTCCTCTCCTTCCCGGCAACAAGATGATAAGGGATCTTATCTGAATTCCATTCTTCATACCTGTTCCTCAGGTATGAGCTCTTAGCCAAGAGCTGTTAGCTCATACCTGAGGAAGAGGTATGAAAAATGTAAGTCAGGTAATGAGAGCATAATGAGAGCTTTCCCAAGTTCTTGCTATGTTGCCCAGGCTGGAGTGCAGTGGCTGTTCACTGACACAATTATAGGTGCCTGATAGCCTGGAACTCCTGGGCCCAAGCAATCCTCTTGCTTCAGCCTCCCAAGTAGTGGGGGCTACAGGCATGTGCATGTGCCATCATGTCCAGTTCTACCCATTACATTCTCAAAATCTGTGTTCTGGTTTCTTTCACACCTTTCTAATTTTGGCCTATATGAGTTATCAGGTGAAATCCTAAGAGATATTTATTGGAAGTCTTAGCCAAAGTAAAGGACCAATTTGGACCAAGGCAGAAAGAGTGGATTAGGGAAATCAGTGCATATAAAGAGACCAGGCTGTTACAAACCTGAGGTGAGGGTAAGTGGAGAAAAGTAGGTAGGACTCTGGGATACAAAATTACCTTTCATTCCATAATAGGAAAAGCGCTCGCAGAATTCATTCACCACAATGAAGGCAATGCTCAGCGGATAGTTGGAGCCACAGATTTTCTATTCAACAAGAAGGCAATGATTCAAGCATGAGCTGTTTTCCCCTGTTTCAACAATTAGATTGCTGCACAACTGAAAAATTCATTTATTTCAAATCACCATGGTAGGTAATAGAGCAATAGTCTCTACCCTTCATGAAATAGCTATTATCACACTAAAAGTGCTTACATTGCTGATTTAGAAATAATAGAAGCTAATCTGAATATTATTTTGTTTCTCACTTATTTTACATGGATTTGCTCAAACATTCTTTGATCCTAGACATCAGGACCTGCTCATCTTCCCACAACTATTAAATGAAAAGCCTAGGGCTCTGGGCAGAAGAATAGTCATATTAACTTTCTAGGAACAGAATAAAGAGATAGCCTATGGAATACCTGATATCCAAGCAGTGAGATTCAGATGTCAGTCTCTGCTTAGTCAGTCCCCATGGTGGGACTTGTCCCCAACTGTTCTGTTTGCCATGCTAGGAGGAATCCTAGCAATATGATAGCTTCTCCTTCAGAGGCTACTGGAGCCAGGCACATAGCCCAACATGGAGGACAGAGATTCCTAAGGGTAAGCTAGTTGAGCACCTTGACTTTGGGCAGAGTTTTTAAATTCTGTCAAATTAAATGTCTAGTCTTCCTACTAAAGAGATTCTATAACATTTTCATGATAATCCTACTGGACATTAAAAGAATTATGCTTTTTTCATGAGACATATCAGTCAGAATATAAAGAATGGTATGTTTTATTTCAATTCCCTATCTATTACAATAGACCAACTAGCATGAGAGGGGACATAGGGATTTCTGTCCTTGGTACAGTCAAACTTATCATGAAAATTATATTGCCTCATTTTGTGAGCAGTATATACATCTTTGTAAGTAGCCCTAAATTCTTTTGGACCAGAAGAGATATCACTAGCAAAAAAATAGACAAAATATAATAAATAAATTAATAAAAATAATAAATTAATGTACTATTCTTTTACCCCTAGGGATATATATAAATAATCCTCCTAAACATTAATATATTTTAATGTATCATAATAACTTGCTTGAAACATTCAATGAACTGTGCTTCTTATCTTTGCAGCTCACAGCTTGAGAATTATGAAATCTGGAGTTTAGCTGACACACTGTCACTAGCTAGACAACACTGTCATTGGCTGTGTTAACATACTTATACTGGCCATGTCACTACACCTGTCTCCATGCCTCTGTTCTGTTATTCCAAAGAAATGAGAATAACATCATCTTTTGGCCCACAGCAAGAACTCAGTAAATTTTGTCTATCATTACTATATCCTTCCCACTTACAGAATTTTAATGTAAGAATTGACTGAGATGATGAGTTTAGAAGCGCTTTAGCAAGCATATAATGCAAAACATTACTATTACTTTTCTGTTTCTCTTTCCTATCTCCCACAGTAAACTGGGAACACATAGTAATAGAGATTGGATCTATTCTGAAACTTCCATTGGTGTTCAGCAGAAGGCTCTGCACACAGGGAGAACTAAGGGCAGAGTTTTTTTTACTGGTAAAGAAAGGACAATCACACACAGTTCTCCAGACAAGAATGCTTGCCAGTTTCCCTGGACATTGAAATTGCTCCCCCCTCTGCTCCCCCCAGGGAAACAGAATATGCAACGAAATTCAGCAAGTCCCTGGATCCCAACTGCAGAACTTTGACTACCTCTCCTGCTGCTTTGTCTTGTTACGTAAAGGAAGCTTCTGTTAAGATGTGGTTTCAGGTGAATTCTAACTCCAAGACAGAATCATTTTAATACCCTAATACAGCTCAGCTTGAAGCTCCGGAGGCCAAGGAAGAGAGCCAAAAGAGGGAGGCCATTCGTGTCAGAGGCAGAATTGAATCTAAGGACTCACCGTAGATGGCTTCTTTGGAGGGCTGGGAGGTCGACGTGGTACATCTTCAATGGAGACAGGTGAAAAAAGAGTTTCCTTGGACTCATTTTTCTGGGTGGTATTCATGACTGGCTCCTTACTCTCTCTCTCTCCTCAAGCATTTGGCTTCAGTATGCAGTTAGGACAGCTGCCAGCCTACTCTGAAAAGGGGGACTGGGAGGGGGAGCTGGTGGCTTCAGCAACTGAGTTTAACTCTGTGGGTGTCAGCTTCAATAGCTTCCTGATCCAGAGCAAAGCAGGAAGCTATAGTTCAAAAGAATGTGTAAAAGGTACAGCACAGCAAAGTGAAAACATGCCAAAGATAGAATGAAACAATGTTAGAGAACTGATTAGAAAATCTATGCTTAAGAAAGATTATCATTGCAAAGGAGTTCAAGATAGTTAAGAACACAACACTTCAAGCACAGATTGAATTTGGCTGGGCGTGGTGGCTCACGCCTGTAATCCCAGCACTTTGGGAGGCTGAGGTGGGCGGATCACGAGGTCAGGAGATCAAGATCATCCTGGATAATGGTGAAACTCCGTCTCTACTAAAAATACAAAAAATTAGCTGGGCATGGTGGCACGTACCTATAGTCTCAACTACTTGAGAGGCTGAGGCAGGAGAACTGCTTGAACCCAGGAGGCAAGGTCGCAGTGAGCCAAGATCTTGCCACTGCACTCCAGCCTGGGTGACAGAGTGAGAGTCTGTCTCAAAATTTAAAAAAAGAAGAACTGATTTCAGGTTAAGAATAACTGTAATTTATTGACCATCTACTATTGAAAGGTTAATATATATGAATTACATATATGTTGTATGTATATATAGTATATATATTTATTGTAATTAATATTACTATCCCCAGTTTACAGAAATTAATGTTCCCAGAGCTAAAAAATTTGTTCAAAGTTACCTGTCCAGTAAGTGGAAGATCTGGAATTTTCACTATGCCATGACAGCTGGGAAAGGTGGAGTTAGTATTAGTAATGACTTGGGCCATTATTCAGTTATGAAAATTACATAAATGGAATGTAGGAATACAGAGGATTTAAAAGCATTGGAGAAGGAAAGTCATCAGAAACTGAATTTGGGAGATAAGAAAGATGGTGACTTTAGACTGGGTGCAGTGATTCACGCCTGTAATCCTAGCACTTTGGGAAGCCGCTGAGGGGGGCAGATCACAAGGTCAGGAGTTCAAGATCAGCCTAGCCAACATAGTGAAAGCCCATCTCTACTGAAAATACAAAACTTAGCTGGATGTGGCGGCACATGCCTGTAGTCCCATCTACTCAGGAGTCTGAGACAGGAGAGTTGCTTAAACCGGGAGGCAGAGGTTGCAGTGAGCCAAGACCCCACCATTGCACTCCAGCCTGCGTGGCAGAGCAAGATTTCATCTCAAAAAAAAAAGAAAAAAAGAAAAGAAAGAAAGATGGTGATTTTTGTTTTGTTTTCAACATCTTAAAAGTTCAGCTAGAAATGGCCTATAAACAATTAAAGCGGTGGGGCTAAAGAAAATGAGAGAAAAGGATTGGTGATATACATTTAGGGACTATTTTTCTTCTTTGCAAGTTATTATTTTTATTTTCATTTTCTCACTTTAAGATTAATCAATCTATTCTTTCATTTAAGAAATAAAATTTAATTTGAGCAAAAATTGTGAACCAGTTGCTTTCTAGGTACTGTTGTGAACACTATTTTTCTTAATTTTCAGTGGCTAAATTCCCTAATGACTCTAGAATATATATTTAGTCCTTATCAGAAGAGGAACAAGAACAAACATGATAATGCTATGTGCATTTTATGCTGTGTTACTTTTATGAAGTCAAAGAAGTAAAAAAGTAACAAAAGAGCATGGTGCCCCTCTAGTTTTTTGTCAAAAGAAAAGAAAAAAGAAAGGCTAGAGAGCTATAAAAGAAATAAGAAAAATGAAGACTAAATTAACAAGGTCAGGCAACATCAGAATGAATTGTTTTATTTGAAAATACAAGAGAGAAAACCTGTAACTCTATCCGTTACAAAATTTTTAATTAACTATTTGAATATTGACAAACAGGACCAGGATAAACTCTATCTTTTCCTCTTTAAACTTTAACTCAGACTTTGATCATGTCTTCTCAGCTTCTATTACACTCCTCATTTTACTGTCTCCCACCAACCTTTAACCAAAGAAGAGTCCAGCTTCATTTCTGACTGTGGCATTAATGATTAAGCATAGTTTGTTATTCTTTCAGGAAGTACTGCCATTTGTAACCTGGTTTGGTTAATGACTTTGGATGCAAAAATAAATGGTCAAGAAGTTACTAGTCAAGTTAACTAGCAGAGGCACAGACGCCTTGAAGATCCACTTATGTCCATGGCTTTTCTTGATCTGGCAGAGTAGATGGAATAGCAACTGTATGCAATGTACCAATTTATTTGTGCTCATAGGTATCCCAAATACCAAACTTTGGAGTATTGGCAGTGGTTTTCTGACATTCCTTTGTTTAGATAAAATTCTTCTTTTAATTATGGTAATATAATGATAGTATTCACAGAATCAAATATCAGAGGTGGAAGGAATCTTAATCTTGTCCTATGTAAATGAAACTTCTCTGAGGATAAGCATCATTTTCCCTTGGAAATTCTAATTCAGTAGATCTCTGTAAGGATCTAAAAACCTTTGTTTTCAAAGCACTTCTAGCAATTGTTATGCTAGGAATTTGGGAAACACTGGTTTTAAATTCTCTCCTATTCTAGCCTGAAGGATATTTCAGAACTCAGAAGGGACAAAGCAAAGACTGGAACCAAATGCTCCCAAGGCATTTACATAATATTAAGATGGCTCTTATATCCTATTATTTTGCTAATATCAAATAGAAGGAAAAAGAGAAAAGATGAAAAAGAAATGAGCACCAACTATTCAGAGACAAACAACAATAAAAGCTAAAGAATCTAAATATCAGTGATGAGTAAAGAATATTTGTGTCCTTAGTGATTACAACATCAGATAACATTATGGCATATGACAAAGTTTTACAGTTATATATACATAAAAGTAAATTGGCACTCTAAGTTAATAGAATCTAATATAGTCAGAGAGAAGAGGAAAATATGAAATTAAAAGGGAACATATGTTTAACAAGGTCTCTAAATATAAAATATATATATATATAAAATACACAAAATATATATATATAAAATACACACAAAAAATACATATATATAAAATACACAAAAATAAATTGTATCAAACATCAGTCACAAAGATTTAGAAAAGGGAAATTTAAAGAATACATTTATATATTTATTTATATAAGTAGATTCAGGAATAAATCTAACAAAAGATCTTCTAGACCTCAATATTAAAAAGTAAAAAATTTTACTGAAAGAAATTGAAGACCTAAATAAATACCATGCTCATGATTTGGAAGGCTCATGTTGTAAAGATGTCAATATTTCTCAAACCATCTACAGTTTTAGAACAAAATCCCAGCAGGTTTTGAGTATAGAAAATGACAAGTTGGCTTTTAAAAGTCAACCTGGAAGTGCAAAGAGCCAAGGATAGTGTTGTACCTGAGCGAGTCAAGAAATGCGCCACACTCTGAGATTGAATTATGAGTCCTTTATTATGCCGGCAAACAAGAGGTGGCTAACGCCCAAAATTCTCTCAGCCCCTAAGAAAAAGTTAGGTGGTCTTTTATACCCTAGTTTTAAAAGAGAGGGGGAACCTAGCTGAAGCAAATTTTTCACAGAAGCAGAGTAAGCAAAAAGTTAAAAGATAAACTAGCACATGAGACATAAAACAGCGCCAGATGCGAGGGGTAAAGCTGTCAGGAAATACATACAACTTATAGATAATGGGGGCTCTGGGCGCTCGACAGCACCTGCATTACCAGGTTCTGCTGGTACTACTTAACTCAGCCTCTTATCAACAAATGCATTCCTGGAGGTGCCCAGTGTCAGCCTGCCCCAGCTACATACTACAGTTACATACTTAATGGTGGGAAAATAACTAAAATGAAGAAGCTAAGATGGAGTCTGTCCAGCTCAAGGAGCTAACATAAAGCCTGAACAGCTTTTAGTCTGAGAAAAAGAGAGTTAGTTTTAGCTGGCAAAAAGCAGGTTATCACAGAACAAAGACAAAACCTTAAAGGGAAAAAAAGGACATATATCCACAAAGGGGTGATCATTGAACCAGCATCAAATATTATGAGAAAAATTGAGTGACTATGTATGTGTCTTGAGGTGTCAAGTGCAACTGTCATCTGTAGCTTGCACACCAAGGGGTAGTGGGGAAGGGCTGGCAGGTATTTCAGAAAGACAGGAAAGGGAAAGGAAGTAAGAAACAAAAGGAATGATAGCCCAAAAAGCCAGTGAATCAGCAATCACAATAAATGGAAATGGAGTAAGGTCACCTCTTAAAGAGATCATCACGCTAGATAGTTTTTAATCCATCTAAGACATCTAAGAGACACCGTTAACAGAGTTTTTTTTTGGTTTTTGGTTTTTTTTTTTTAGACAAAGTCTCCGTCTGTTGCCCAGGCTAGAGTGCCGTGGCGCTATCTTGGCTCACTGCAACCTCTGCCTCCCGGGTTCAAACGATTCTCCTGCCTCAGCCTCCCAGGTAGCTGGGATTACAGGTGTGCACCATCAGGCCCAGCCAATTTTTTTGTATTTTTAGTAGAGATGGAGTTTCACCATGTTGGCCAGGCTGTTCTTGAAATCCTGACCTTAAGTGACCCACTGGCCTCAGCCTCCCAAAGTGCTGGGAATACAGGCATGAGCCACCACGCCTGGCATAAAGAGATTTTTTTAATAACAATAAAAAATGATAATCCTATAAATGTTAGCTCCCCCTGAAATGCTTAGGATTAGACAAAATTGAATTACTATGGAAAATTTCAAACACACACTCGCAGAGCAAATCGCATCCACCCATCATCCAGCTTCAGTTACACTCCATTCCCTCCCCTCACAGAGCCAGCCATTATCCTGAATTTTGAACACTGAATATAACGTCACAAAGTTGGGGTGGGGGAATTAAATCTCCATTTCCTAATCATTTCCCCTCTCCACTTAATGATACCAAAAAATAATGCTGCCATTACCGTATATAATAGATATGTAATCATA
Source organism: Cacajao melanocephalus (assembly GCA_963573385.1). Classification (NCBI taxonomy): domain Eukaryota; kingdom Metazoa; phylum Chordata; class Mammalia; order Primates; family Pitheciidae; genus Cacajao; species Cacajao melanocephalus. The sequence goes on from CAUYLG010034244.1 coordinate 9,121, forward strand.
TAAAAATATAGCTGCATGAGAATAACACCTGAAAACAAGCAAAAGTCAGGGCAGTTTCTGCGGGGAAGGTGCTTTTTTTTCTTCCTCCTGAATTAGTATTTCCTCTAGGACTGTTATAAAAGCCTCTTTAGAAACTGACAAGGCAGGGACCCAGAGCCATTGGTGTACTCTTGCCAAAAGATTTGACTCTCTAGCAATGCTGGGGGAACACAGCTAACTGCAGGATTAGTCATATCAATCAACCAACAAATCAATCCCAGTGAACAATGAATGGTAAAAGATATCACTCTCTTAATTTTATGCTGGTGTTTTTTGTTTCTGTTTTGAGAAAGGGTCTCACTCCGTTGCCCAGGCTGGGTGCAGTGGTGTGAACACTGCTTACTGCAGCCTCAACCTTCTGTTAGCCAATATCCTGCCTCAGCCTCCCAAGTAGCTGGGACCACAGGTACACACCACCACATCCAGCTAATTTTTTTTGTTGTTGTTTGTAGAGACAGAGTCTCACTATGCTGGGCAGACTGGTCTCAAACTCATGAGCTCAAGCAATCCTCCCGTCTTGGCCTCCCAAAATCTTCGGATTACAGGCATGAGCCACCAAGCCCAGCCCTGGAGCTGTTTTAATTTCATTTTTACAGAAAATAACATTCAGAAGAACAACACTAAGGAAAGACTTGTGCACACATCTGATTGCCCCTTATCCAACTATTCCTACAAATATGTAGAGCTTTAACACCTTAAAATATCATGCTAGATTTTTTTCTTTTTTGAGACACAGTCCCTCTCTGTCACCCAGGCTGGAGTACAGCAGGGAGCTCTCAGTTCGCTGCAACCTCTACCTCCTGGGTTCAAACAATTCTTCTGCCTCAGCCTCCTGAGTAGCTGGGATTATAGGCATGAGCCACCACACCTGGCTAATTTTTTTTTTTTTTTTTTTTTTTTTGTATTTTTGGTAGAGATAGGGTTTCACCATGTTGGTCAGGCTGGTCTTGAAACTCCTGACCTCTAGCAATATACCTGCTTCGGCTTCCCAAAGTGCTGGGATTACAGGCATGAGCCACTGAGCCCGGCCTATTATGCTAGAGATTTTTTTAAATCTAAGATACACCTTTACCAAAGAGATAAAAAATAAACAATAGCCAGGTGAGGTGGCTCACACCTGTAATCCCAGCACTTTGGGAGGCCAAGGTGGGCAGATCACCTGAGGTTAGAGGTTACCAGCCTGGCCAACAGGGCAAAACCCCATCTCTACTAAGAGTACAAAAACATTAGCTGGGCATGGTGGTGCATGCCTGTAATCCCAACTACTCAGGAGGCTGAGGCAGGAGAATCACTTGAACCCCAGCGGGCGGAGGTTACAGTGAGCCGAAATTGCGCTCCAGCCTGGGCGACAGAGCAGGACTCCATCTCAAAAAAAAAAAAAAAAAAAAAAAAAAAAAAAAAAAAAAAAAAAAAAACAAAAAAAACAAAAAAAATAAAAATAAAAAAAAAT
>CAUYLG010034245.1:0-62989 GCA_963573385.1 Cacajao melanocephalus
TTTTGGAGATTCAGGTGGTTATGTGTAACCGTAGTTGATTCTCTTTTTCTTTTTAGTTTTGAGATGGAGTCTCCCTCCGTTGCCCAGGCTAGAGTACAGTGGTGTGATCTCAACTCACTTTTTTTTTTTAAGTAGAGATGGAGTTTTGCCATGTTGGCCAGGCTAGTCTTGAACTCCTGAGCTCAAGTGATCCACCTGCCTTGGCCTCCCAAAATGTTGAGATTACAGGTGTGAGCCACCGCTCCTGGCCAGATTGTAGTTTTCTTTTTTTTTAGACGGTGTCTTGCACAGTTGCCCAGGCTGGAGTGCAGTGGCACCATCTCAGCTCACTGCAACCTCCGCCTCCCGGGTTCAAGCGATTCCCCTGCCTCAGCCTCCCATGTAGCTGGGATTACAGGCACCCGCCATCATAGCCAGCTAATTTTCTGTGTTTTTTTTGTAGAGACAGGGTTTCACTGTTGGCCAGGATGGTATCAAACCCCTGACCTTGTGATCAGCCTGCCTCAACCTCCCAAAGTGTTGGGATTACAGGTGTGAGCCACTGTGCCCGGCCAGTTTTCTTGTTTTTTATATATATATATATATTTATTTATTTTGAGATAGAGTCTCTGTTGCCCACAGTGGAGTGCAGTGGCACAATCTTGGCTCGCTACAACCTCCGCCTCCCAGGTTCAAGCAGTTCTCCCTGCCTCAGCCTCACGAGTAACGGGGACTACAGACACGTGCCACCATGCCTGGCTAATTTTTGCATTTTTAGTAGAGATGGGGTTTTGTCATTTTGGCCAGGCTGGCCTTGAACTCCTGACTTCAGGTGATCCACCCCCCTCGACCCCCAAAGTGCTGGAATTACAGGTGTGAGCCACCGCACCTGGCCCAGTTTTCATTTATTTTTCATATGTACCCAGAAGTAGGATATGCCTTTATTTTTACGTTGTGTGGCTGTTGGAATTACATTCTGTCTGTAACCATAGTTCATATGTCAGCCTTTCTATCTACAGAGCCAGGTAGTGTGTGTAAATTAGGTTTCCTCATCTGTGGGTCCAGTGTCCCAACTCCTGCCCCCCACAGATAACATTCTTGGCCAGCTTCAAGTTCAAAGGCTTTCCTCCTGTTTCATGCATCATCAGTCTCCTTTATCACATCAAGTTTTTTTTTTTAACTTTGTCATTCTATGTGTTGTGTCCTTCTGTTTTCTTTCTTTCTTTCTTTCCTTCTCTCTTTCTTTTTTTTTTTTTTTTTTTTTTTTTTTTTGAGATAGAGTCTCCCTCTGTCACCCAGGCTGGAGTGCAGTGGCACGATCTCGGCTCACTGCAACCTCCGCTTCCTGGGTTCAAATGATTCTCCTACCTTAGCCTCCCGAGTAGCTGGGACTACAGGTGCTGCCACAACTGACTAATTTTTATATCTTTAGTAGAGACGGGGTTTCACCAAATTGGTCGTGCTGGTCTTTAACTCTTTACCTCAGGCCACAGCCTCCCAAAGTGCTGGGATTACAGGCATGAGCCACCAAGCCCGGCCTCTTTTTTTAAACTTTATTTATTTTTCTTTTTTCTTTTTTTAAACGACAGGGTTTCACATGTTGGCCTGGCTAGTCTTGAACTCCTGACCTCGTGATCCACCCACCTCGGCCTCCCAAAGTGCTGGGATTACAGGCATGAGCCACTGCGCCCGGCCTTTTTTTTTTTTAATTCTTTTTTCTTTTTTTTAAAAAACTTATTTATTTATTTATATTTTTAAAAGACGGGGTTTCACCATGTTGGTCAGGCTGGTCTTGTACTCCCGACTTCAGGTGATCTGCCCGCCTTGGCCTCCAAAGTGCTTGGTTTACAGGCGTGTGCCACCACACCCAGCCACCCACCCCCCCCTTTTTTTTTTTTTTTTTTAAGAGAGAGTCTTGCTCTGTTGCTCAGGCTGGAGTGCAGTGGTCTGACCAGAACTCCTGAGTTGAAGCATGCCTCCTGCTTTGGCCTCCCAAATGTTGGGACACAGGTGTGAGCCGTCCCGCTCAGCCCTTCCCTGTTTTCTTTTTCTTTGGCCACCTTCCCCTGCTCATCTCTCTGCTCTGCCAGCTCCTGCCATTCTTCCTTCCAACTCCCAGGAATGTACTGGCTAGCTGTGAGCTTTCTTTCCTGGGGGTGCCCTCCTCACTCTTGTTTTGGGTTTACAGGAGTCTCAGTGGCTTACTGTGGCACCTGTGTGCCCGCAGTTGGTTGTCTAGACCCCACACTTCTCTTGTTCTAAGGCTGGGGACCCTCGCGGTCCCTGTGGTGCCTCCTTCCATACTTCCAGGCCCTGTGCTACCGGCACACTCTGTTCACAAGTCCCCTTCCCAGCACCCCACCAGACCGAGGGGCCGTGTCTCTGTCAGGGAGTGAATGCTGAGTCAGATCAAACCCCGGGGTACAGTGCCGACCCCTCCAAAGCTCACTCTATTATTTTAGTTTCCTCACCTTTGTACTTGAGAGACCTTAGCTGCCACATCTGCTTAGTGGGGGTTGTGGCCCATTACAGCCATGAAGCTAAAAGAGGCTGTTCACAGGGAAGGTGCTTATGGCCCTGGTTTCTAGAAAGGTGTGATTTGCAGGGGCTGCTGGAAGCCCTCCCTGCCCTCTCTTCCCTCTCTTTTGGTCTAGGGCTGGCTTTTATGTTAATTTCTCATTGAGTCCCTTTTCAAGTGCAGATGCCTCAGGCTGCCAGCTTCTTTCATTTAGGCATCTGGGCCTTTGACACCTTGCCGTGAGTTAGTTTATTAGATTTATTTTGGAGCCGGGTGGCTGGGGGAAAGGAAATTGAAGAGGGAGGTGCAGTGCTTCCGTTGATTTCTGGGGAAAGGCCTTCCCCGATCCTCCAGCCCCAGACAGACATTGGGTGAGAACTCATGCTTAGTGGGCCAGTCCCTGGTGGGTCCACAGGTATCTGCAGTCCTGGGCTGGAAGCATGATGTGTGCAAACATCCCAATCACTGGGTCCGCCCTCCCTCACAGTGCTTTAGCCAGGCACCTGTTAACCAGGTAAATAATGTTTCGTGTTTGTAGATAAAAAATAGTGGAATAGTTTCAATGTCATATGGTTCTGCTGCTAAGTGTTATGCAGGGGGAGTCTGAGGAGCGTTGAGATCACTGAGAAAGAGGCCGGGCGCAGTGGCTCATGCCGGTAATCCCCCAGGAAAGAAAGGCTGAGGAGGGCAGATCACCTGAGGTCAGGAGTTCAAGACCAGCCTTGCCAACATGGTGAAACCCCCTCTGTACTAAAAATGCAAATATTAGCCGGGTGTTGTGGCATATACCTATAATCCCAGCTACTCAGGAGGCTGAGGCAGGAGAATCATTTGAACCCAGGAGTCTTAGGTTGCAGTACAGGAGGCTGAGGCAGGAGAATCATTTGAACCCGAGAGTCTTAGGTTGCAGTATTTCATGCCAATGCAGGTGCTTTGGGATGAACTTCGTAGGGTTGGGCTGGGAGCAGGTGAGTACACATTGTGCCCTGGAGGACACTCATATCCTCCCAGCCTGCCCCCATCACCACTCACTCATCCAGCCACCAGTTCCCCTAAACTGCTGCTTCTTTGAAACAGTCCATTCCCTGTATGCAGGAAGCTGACTGCTGGGGCCGCCCTCCCAGAGCTTCGTGCGGTTGCAGAGGCCCCTCCAGAGCCTCTTGTTATGCCCTGGGTGCCCCCATGCCTTCCGTGCTGACCGCAGGTGCTGATGTGCACCTGCAGCTTGGCTCCAGTCCCCAGACGCAGGCTGCGTAAGGGCAGGGCCGGCCTCCACTGCCCCTCCCCATGCACAGCCAGACAAGCGCAAATGAGTCTCCTCTCCAGCAGCCGCTAACCCGCTTTGTGGCTGGTGCTGCCCTTGTCACGTTTTGGGAGGTCTCTGGGCATTTGTCTTCTTTTCAGAATGGACCATGCAGGCCATAGGGAGCCTCGGGCCTGAGCTTGTCTACTCCTTGGCCACACTGAGCTGTGCCTGCCTTGCCAGCATCTGCCTGGCTCCCTTGGTCCTTCACAAAGACTCACAAAGGCCCCTCTTCCAGGTGCTGGCACACGGGCAAGGAGTCCTAGAAGAGAGGCCTGCAGATTCTGCTCTCAGCAAGGCTGTCGTCTAGTGGAAGAGACTGGCCGGGACACACACCCACGCGTGGATGCCGCTGTGGGTTGGCGGCAGGGCTCGAGAGGGTGCTGTCAGGCACATGAATGGTCGAGTCTTTAAAGGTGAGCTGCTGGGGCTGGGTGTGATGGCTCACGCCTGTAATCCCAGCACTTTGGGAGGCCAAGGCAGGCAGATCACCTGAGGTCAGAAGTTCCAGACCAGCCTGGCCAACATGGCGAAACCCCCTCTCTGCTAAAAATACAAAAATTAGCCGGTGTGGTGGTGCACGCCTGTAATCCCAGCTACTTGGGAGGTTTAGGCAGGAGAATTGCTTGAACCTGGGAGGTGGAGGTTGCAGTGAGCCAAAAATCACACCACTGCACTCCAGCCTGGGTGACAGAGCGAGAGTCCGTCTCAAAAAAAAAAAAAAAGGTTAGCTGCTGTCTGCCCAGCCAGGGATGGGGGAGGAGACCAGCAATCTGGCTGGAGAAGCCTCTCATCTAGCCCTCAGATGAGCAGTGAACAGTCACTCTGGCAGGACATCCAGCACTGGGGTGGGGTATAGCTGAGGTGAGGCATGTCTCCATAGCCCTGCCTGCACCCTCATAAGGTCAGCAGTCCTGAGAGTCCAGCACTGCAGTCACTGATGCCCAGAAAGCCTCTCTCTCCATACAGATAAGTCTGGCCAGGAATGGTGATGCATGCCTGTAATCGCAACAGTGGGTGGCTGAGGCAGGAGGATTGCTTCAGCCCAGGAGTTTGACCCCAAGTCTACACACACACAAGACACAACAAATTAGCTGGGTGTGGTGGCATGGACCTGTAATTCAGCTACTGGGGAGGCTGAGGTGGGAGGGTGGCTGGAGCCCAGAAAGCTGAGGCTGCAGTGAGCTGTGATTGTATCACTGCATTCCAGCCTGGGACAGAGCAAGACCCTGCCTCAGAAACAAACACACAAAACAGAACCAAATAAATAAGTCTGTGTATGTCACACCTTTCACTGGGGTTCTGGCAGCGTCTGTACCACTGCCGATATGTCTGTGTATGTCACACCTTTCACTGGGGTTCTGGCAGCGTCTGTACCACTGCCGATAAGTCTGTGTATGTCACACCTTTCACTGGGGTTCTGGCAGCGTCGGTACCACTGCCGATATGTCTGTGTATGTCACACCTTTCACTGGGGTTCTGGCAGCGTCGGTACCACTGCCGATAAGTCTGTGTATGTCACACCTTTCACTGGGGTTCTGGCAGCGTCGGTACCACTGCCGATAAGTCTGTGCATGTCACACCTTTCACTGGGGTTCTGGCAGCGTCGGTACCACTGCCGATATGTCTGTGTATGTCACACCTTTCACTGGGGTTCTGGCAGCGTCGGTACCACTGCCGATATGTCGTACCCCTCTCCCATGAGCGTTGAGACCTACCTACTCTTGTTAGCAGATGTGTATATATACATGTTATTTTTTTTTTTTTTGAGACAGAGTTTTCGCTCCTGTTGCCCGGGCTGGAGTGCAATGGTGTGATCTCGGCTCACCCCAACCTCCGCCTACCGGGTTCAAGCGATTCTCCTGGCTCAGCTTCCCAAGTAGCTGGGATTACAAGCTTGCGCAACCATGCCCAGTTATTTTTGTATTTTTAGTAGAGACGGCATTTTTCCATGTTGGTCAGGCTGGTCTTGATCTCAGGTGATCCCTCCACCTCACCCTCTCAAAGAGCTGGGATTACAGGCGTGAGCCACCACACCTAGCTGTATAGACATTATTTTACAGACTGGCTACACATTTATTTTTCCTAGAACGATGGGCATCTAGCAATATCTCAGATATTGCTACAAATAAAATCAAATCTGTCTCGGTGTGGTGGCTCATACCTGTAATCCCAGCACTTTGGAAGGCGGAGGCAAAAGGATCGCTTAAGACCAGGAGTTCCAGACCAGCCCAGGCAACCTAGGGAAACACTGTCTCTACAAAACAAATGAAAAAAATTAGCCAGGTGTGGTGGTACCCACCTGTGGTCCCAGCTACTTGGGAGGCCAAGGTGGGAGGATAGCTTGACCTTGGGAGGTGGAGATTGCCTTAGCCGTGATTGCACCACTGCACTCCAGCTTGGGCAACAGAGTGAGGCCCTGTCTCTTGAAAAAATAGTAATAAAAGATAAACAACAACAAAACAACCAAGTCTTTTGGTTGTAAGTTACAGGAATCCACTCCAGCAAGCCTAAGCATAACAGGGACGTAAAGCCCCTGGAACCAGCTGTAGGGCTGGTGGGGCAGGGGCTCCTGTGCTGACTGCCCGGTGGCTGCCCACTGCACTGTGGCACTTGGGCTTTCGCCCTGTGATGTGTGGCCAAAAGGCAGGCAGGCTCACTTCTCTCTGCCTCCGCAGCACTCTCAGTCCCTCTGGCTGACTAGCCCTGGGGGTTTTAGTAGGGTGGGGTCCTAGAAGTGGGGCTGTCAGAAGGTGCAGACTTTACGTTTGGAGGTGTGCCTTACTCACGCGTACTGTACCCGTGTGCCTGTGAGTGTGGGAGCCTACAGCAGATCCCTGGCCCTCCGCTCTGCCTGCAGAAGCAAGCTTGTGGCACCCCATCCTTTCTGCACCCTTCTCGGCGTTTCTCTGAGACTCTCCCTTCCCCTGCCCCTTTCTTCTCTTTTCTTTCTCTGAATGGCATACAGCCCCTACCTGTCCCTTGTCCCTGCCTCTGGGTGACTCGAGTGACACCACCTCTCAGGCTCTGGGCTCTTGTCTTACCATGGACACTGGGAGGTGGGCACTGTGGTAAAGTAGTGACCGGACCAGCTCTGGATTTAGGCTTGGCCTTGGTCTCCCCACATGTAAGATGGGGGTGATGGCAGGGGGTGAAAGGCAAGGGCCATGGCAGTAGAGGGCACTGAGGCTCTCAGGCCTGGAGCTGTCCTCATGGGGGCTGCTGGGAGGTTTGGCTGGGCCTCTGTGTAGGGTCCAGCCCTACAGGGTTATGAGCCCCTCCTGGCTGGTGCGGAGACAAGAAATCATAGAAATAAAAGGCACAAGACACGTAGATCGAGAAAGGAGAGTTTGGGCCCCGGGGTCCACTGCTACCCAGATCGTGGAGACCAGCCGTGGCCCTGAGTGCCGGGATGGGACGCTCTCACTTTTATTGAGTTGCAAATCTGGGGGCAGGGAAGGTAGGGCGTAGGTAGGGTGTGGCCTTGGTGGTTGGTGACTGGGGGCAGGGTAAAATGGGGCATGGCATATAGGTGGGGGCTCAGGAATTTTTGGCACCCAAAATGAGGTAGGGAGCACAGTGCATCAGCACTTTTTCCATACTTATCAAGAAAACAAAAACATTAGGATTTATATTACTATTACTGATGATCTTTCCTAAGAAAAAAGGAACCAGGTGCAGAAGCAGAACATGAGAGTGGACATGGAACATGACCGCTGAAGCACAGCATCACATAGACCGTTAAGCCCTGGATGTCTGTGGGTGTCCTGACAGCCACCAGGCCTTACCACAAGAGCTTGGAGAAGCGAAGTTTTCTCCTAACTCCCCCAGGAAGGAGCCGTCTCAGCCATTTTGGACGCCTCCTTCCCTGGCTGGCTAAACAGCGGGTGCTTTCCCAGCGCTGGCACTGCCGCGCAGCTGAGGCACCCTGCAGCAGCCCTTACACGGGCGTGACAGAGGGCTCAGAGCATCTTGCCTTAGGGTCATTCATTTCACCATGTCACGCCAGGTTCACACTTTGACCTGATAGGCATTAGTAAAAGAATTAAGATCACCTATGAATAACTAAGATCACATATGAATAACTAATAACTGCTATGGTTATATTTCTAGTTACTTTCTTCTTCATTATTTATATGGAAATAGTCTCAGGCTTTTTGCTCCTGCCTTGGCACTTATGGGGTCTTTTCCCTATACCTCTGTGCCCTGCTGGGCCTCCCTTCCTGAAGCCACGTGGCCCAGGGGTATGCAGGCTGTGAGGGGACAGTGCGTTGGGGTCTTGGGGTCGGGGACAGTGCCCAGGATCCTGGTTGGAGCTCCTCCCACCTGGGTCCCACATTCACGTGCAGCTGGCCGGTCTTTTAACTGAGAACTGGAATGAACTGACCAGGTTATCTGTTTGACATTCCAGGGAGGCTTGGGGAAGGGTTTATGGAGCAGAGAGAGCCGCCCTGACCAGCCCCTCAGCCTGGTGTGTCCGTTTGCTGGGACTACAGAGCCAGCCACCCAGCCTTCATGGCTCAGCTGAGGGGGCAAGTCTTCTCAGCTCTGTTGGGCTGTTCTGTTTATGGTTGTCTTATGGCTGGGAGGAGTGGACAAAGCTTGGTGCAGTTCAGCTGGGGCAACCAAGATTCAGGTAAGCGGGAGACAGCCTTTCCTCCTGGAGCCCGCAGGCCACTGCTGGGTGCCCTCGGCTGGCTCCTTCCTTCTGAGGCTGGCTTCTGGGCAGGGAGGCCAGAGGCGTGGATGCTTAGGGGTCAGTTTGAGGGGAGCTGGGCACTGGTATACCCCCTGGCATGGGGTACCCGCTGTGGGGGGCTCTGGGACTCCTTGGGCTCACTTTGGGCACCTTATTTTCTCTCGGAGGAGGCAGTTGGGCCCTTGAGCAGGGCAGGAACCTGGCCAGGGTCCCATGGAGACTTCGGGCAGCTTCTAGCTAGGAAGGTGGGCCTGCCAGGTTGGGGGCCAAGTGCCCTGTGAGCCTTGGTGGGGTGGGGGAGGTAGAGCCTCCCAGCCTGTGCACTTTCCTCTGCAGCCAGAGGGGCCGGGGGCGGGGGCTCCCATTGTCCAGATGCTGTTCTCTGACGAATTTTCACGGTGCGCCTCCGAACGAGAGAGACAGGCGTTCCGGCAGAAGTGCAGCCGCTGTGCTCAGGCTGTCTCCTCTGTAGGACACGGGAATCAGAACATCTTTTCTTCCTTTAAAAAAAAAAATTAATTTTTTTTTCTCTTACGTTATTTTTTTTCTTGTTTTTTATTTTTTTCTCTTACATTATCTTATTTTTTAATAAAATAAATTGAGATGGTGTCTTGCTGTGTTGCCCAGGCTGGTCTTGAACTCCTGGGCTCAGGTGACAAAGTGCTGGAATTACAGGTATGAGCCACCGTGCCCGGCCCATCTTTTTTCCTATAAAATGCTGGGGACTGTAGGTGACGTCTGTTAAATCTTTTTTTTTTTTTTTTGAGACAGGATCTTGCTCTGTTTCCCAGGCTGGAGTGCAGTGGTATGATCTCAGCTCACTGTAGCCTTTACCTCCCAGGTTCAAGGGATCCTCCTACCTCAGCCTCCCCACGAGCTGGGACCACAGGTGCACACCACCATATCCAGCTAATTTTAGAATTATTTTGGGCTGGGCGTGGTGGCTCACGCCTGTAATCCAAGCACTTTGGAGGCCAAGGCAGGTGGATCACCTGAGGTCGGAAGTTCAAGACCAGCCTGACCAACATGGTGAAACACTGTCTTAAAAAATAAATAAGTAAAAAATAAAATAAAATAAAATTATTTTGTAGAGACAGGGTCTTACTGTGTTGCCCAAGCTAGTCTTCAACTCCTGGGTTGCAGTAATCTTACTACCTTGGCCTCCCAAAGTGCTGGCATGAGCCACTGTTCCCTGACTGTTAAATCTTAATCTTTCCTTCCTACTGCTGGAGAGAGATGGAGGGCCGGGCAAGGGCAGCTTCCCTTGCTCTTGGCTTGTGATCTCTTTGGATTGGGGTAGGGTTGAGTAGCTACTGCCCAGGTGGGTTCTTGGTAGGTCCAGAGATGCCAATGACAGAGAGGTGAGGATCTCACTTTTTTTTCCCTGTTGGGAAGAGGGTGTGGGCTGTGGGTGGCTGGCAGGGAGGGATGGCTCCATGCCAGATGTGGTCTGCCTCCAGTCATTATGGATGGGAGCTGGCAGGATGCCTGCAGGACTGGCTCTCCTGCCTCTCTGGTACCCATGCTGTGTCTCTAGAGGGCAAGGGGAGGACCTGGGAGCCTCGGCAGGGTGTCTGGCCAGCGTGTATGTGCCCTGGCCTCTGCAGTCTACAGATCTGGCCAGGATTGGGAGCAGGTTGCTTGGAGGAGAGTCACTGCTTGGGAAAGTGCTTTACCTGGCAGACAGCAAGCCAGGCTGAGGCTACTGGCCTTATTGGCTATGTCCTCAGGGAGCCTCTGAGGCTAGGCTTACAGAGGGGGACTATGTCTAGAGTGGGCTAAACCTGTAAAGTGGGGCTCCCAGATAAATTGGGGGCCCCTGAGTGGAAGGACCTGACTGGCTTAATCTAACCAGGCCCAGGAGAGTTCCCTTCCTGAAAGAAGGGGGCAGTCTCTGAAACCCCTGGCTACAGGTCCAGCAGTGGAGTTGGGTCAGTGTGTGAATGGCAGAGGCCTGGCTGGGTGGAGAACGGGACTCCTGGCAGGCATCCTCTGCAGAAGATGGAGTGCTTTCTGAGGTGCGGCCCATGGCCAGCCTAGCAACCACACTGGGTGTATTGGGCAGGACTAGGGCCATAGCGGGTGCACAGGCAGGGTCGTGTCCCAGCCAAAGCTGCCTGCCTGCCTGTCCCCATAGGCATAAGCCAGGCACCCGGTGGGGGCTTTTATTGCAGCCCAAGATGGCTGAGGCATTGCGGGAGCCCAGCAAGGAAGAGGTCTAGCTGCTGGGCGGTGAGAGGCTGGGGTGTTGGTCAGGACAGGCTGAGGCCCGGGAGGCAGGGCTTGCACTTGAAGGCGGTAGCCTGCAGAACCCTCATGGTTGTCCCAGGAGACTCGCCCTGCCCAGCCTGAGGGCAATGCCTGGCCCTGGAGGAGCAGCCTAGCAGTGACTGCCTTGCTGGGATGGGCAGCCCTTTCTGGAAAGGGTGGGTGGGAGGAGCCTGACATGCCTTTCCCCACCCCTCTGAGTGTGGGGCAGGATGGGGCAGAGCAGCTCCTGGTATCCCCAGGATTGTTGCCCTGCAGTGCTCTCTGAGGGCAGTGCCCTCTGAGGGCAGTGCCTGAGACGGCCGGAAGCCTGGTCTCACTTGAGCCCCAAGACAGGTGCTCCCCTGGGGCCGCCCTGCCCCGAGCTGGCCTTGGTGATGTGCTTCCTTGTTCCCCACTTCCCAGGTGTGCAGCTGCCGGAAGGGGAAGTGCTCGTGAAGACGCTGTCGGCTGGCCCCCTGTGCCCTTGGTGCCCTGGCTGCCTAGAGAGCCTCACCCCTGGGCCCTGGGGCCGGGACTCCAGGACTCTGACCACCTGCCCTCCCGCAGCCTCCGTGACTGCGCCTCCTCATTAGCACTGATGCTAGTACTGATGCACTGATCTCGGGACACAGGGGACACAGCCGGGAGGTTTGCGGGGCTGGGCCATGGCTGCTCCCAGGCCCTACCCAGGCTCCTGAGCCTAGAAGGTGAAAAGAGGGCTCTCAGGGACTCTCAGGGGCTCGCTGCTGATTGGCCCTGCCCTCCCTTCCCCCTCAGCAAGGTGCCAGGAAGCTGGAACTTTGTTATCTGGGTAATTAGCTTCAGACCCTGGACTGAGGCCGGCCAGGTCTCGGGGCTGCTTCCCACAGGCTGTGCACCCTGACCCCTCCAGGGAGGGGAGGCGCTGCTGGTCGACAGCTGGAGGCCGGCCTGGGGATCAGGTTCGGGGTGCCCTCCCACGCTGCCCTCCTTGCCCCAGCCCACACCCCCCAGGGCTGCCTGGGCCTGGTTATCGTGTGGGGCCTCCTGACCCAGCCAAGGGCACAGAGCTTTGGGAAGGGGATGCCCCCGAGGGTGCCAGTCCAGTCAGCTGCCCCACCCCTCAGGCCCAGCCTGGCCCCCAAGCTCCCCACTCTGGTGCCCCGAGCAGCCCCGTGGGCAAGCAGCCCCCGCCATGGCCGAGCACCTGGAGCTGCTGGCAGAGATGCCCATGGTGGGCAGGATGAGCACACAGGAGCGGCTGAAGCACGCCCAGAAGCGCCGTGCCCAGCAGGTGAAGATGTGGGCCCAGGCTGAGAAGGAGGCCCAGGGCAAGAAGGGTCCTGGGGAGCGCCCCCGGAAGGAGGCAGCTGGCCAAGGGCCCCGGAAGCAGGTCCTCTTCCCTCCCAGTGTTGTCTTTCTGGAGGCTGCTGCCCGCAATGACCTAGAGGAAGGTGAGTGTGGTTGAGCCCCAGGGCAGCTCCCCGAGGGCAGCCTCCTCCCTGCCACTGGGTGTCATCTCACGCCAAGGCTGGGGGCTGGGCCTGTCCACAGCTCCTGGGCTCCAGCCCCCAGATCTTGCTTGGTCTCTTCAGGCTGGGTGGCCCAGGGTCCCCCTGTCAGGCAAGCAGTGGGCAGCCCTGAAGTCAGCCTGTGCTGGGACAGCTGTCCTTTAGGTGGGGGCTGCTTGCAGAGGGGGTCCTGCTGTGAGGTGAGCCAAGGCCATGGGGTGGAGCCCCAGGAGCCAACAGCAGCACCCATCGTGGGGGCCAGCAGGCGCAGGGGTGGCCGATAGTCATCACTGCCTCTTGCGAGGCTGCTGGGATGCTCAGAAGAGCCCTGGTCTCCACCTCTATAAAGTAGGGTGGTACCACCCACCTCTGGGTTAGAGAGCCAGGCCCTGGGTAGGCACAGAGCCCATGCTGGTGGGCTCCCTCTCAACGCCTGCCCCAGGCTCTGCTTTTGACTCTGTCCTCACCTGTGTCCCACGCTTCTTCCAGCCCCAGCTGTGTGGGTTCCACTTCTGGTGCCATGGGGTCTGGGAGGAAGAGGTACTGTGGTGGCCCTTGAGACGCCTTCCTGCCTCCCTCCAGGGCAGAGAGTAAGGGGTAGCTGGCAGTTCCTGGCCTGCATCTTCCTATGTGGACAGGAGCCCTTCCGGGAGGCCTGGAGGCAGAGGGAAGAGGCAGAGGGTGCCGTGGTGCCACAGGGAGCCGTGGGAAGGCTCAGAGCCCTCCTACTGCACCCCAGGCACGGTCAGGGAGGACACTGGTGATTTGAGCGAGAGCCTGGGCCTGAGCTGGGATCTCTGAAGGGGAGGGGAGCAAGGGCAGGCATGCGCTCTGGTGGTGGGGAGCCTCGGGTCAGGTCCTAGAGGACGGGGGAGATGGTGAACACAGGGCTGGGCTAGTTGTCGAGGAAGTGCCGAGGGAGCTACCGCTTCGTGTGAACTATGCCTCCCCAGCCCAAGGCACTGCCTGGCTGTGGTAGCCTCGGGCAGGGAGCCCTTCTCAGGGGGAAGGGAAGGGAGGTGTGGGATTGTTGGAGGGCTCCTCTCACACTAGAGGAGGGCCTGTTCTGTGGGGCGGGAGGTTGGAGCACCTCCACAAAGGGCCTGCAGGTGGTTGGAGGCAGAGGGCTTCTGGGAGTGCAACTGGCCTGGGGCAGACAGATGCCTGGTGCTCCTGCCCCTACCCCCTGGGATCTGGTGTGCCTCCTGCCTTGGGCACCACTGTCTTCCTTGTCCTTTCCCAAGTCCTGGGCTGAAGCACAGTTGACTACGGTACTCCAGGCCCAGGCCTGACCAGGGACAGGACCCTGTCCTCACCTCGCCACCATTTTGCAGTCCGCCAGTTCCTTGGGAGTGGGGTCAGTCCTGACCTTGCCAACGAGGACGGCCTAACGGCCCTGCACCAGGTCAGCCCACACTAGGGGTGGGCGGGGCAGGGGTGTCCCCAGCGCTCTGGCCGCTCACGCTGCATGGTTTGCAGTGCTGCATCGATGACTTCCGAGAGATGGTGCAGCAGCTCCTGGAGTCGGGGGCCAGCGTCAATGCCTGTGACAGTGAGTGCTGGACGCCTCTGCATGCTGCGGCCACCTGCGGCCACCTGCACCTGGTGGAGCTGCTCATCGCCAGGTAGGGCCGGCTGGGCGCCTGTGGCAGGGAGGGGCTTTCTCTCAGATGGCAGCTCGGGGGGCTCCTCTTGGGCAGTATCCCTGGCTCCGCCTCCTGTGTTTCCGCCTTCACCTTTGCTGACCCTGCCTGTGTCCTGCATGGAGAGCAAGGCCTGGGGCCCCAGGGGAATGAGCATGTACCCACGGCAGCGTTGCCTACCCAACATGCGTTGTCCTGCCGAGAGGGCAGGCCTTGGGCCCCCACAGGGTGTGCACAGAGAAATGCTTTGGTCAGTGAGGAGGAGTGACCTGGTAAGGAGGGAAAAGGAGTGAAGAAGCCAGGTGGCTTGGGAGGAGACGGTACATGGGCACAGGTAGGGCCTTTACCTTTAACACAGAGGGAGGCAGAGCAGGGCGGGTGGTGGCCTCACCAGGGTCCACAGGCTTCCTTGCTTCCTTCCCCTTCACTCCAGGTTTCTGTAGTGGGAGAGAGGTCAGGGGCTGCAGTCATTCTCAAGTGCCCCTATGGGGCAGGCGGGGATGTGGGGTGTGCACAGGCAGGCCTGTTCCTCCACTGCACACGGGCACGCCCTTAGTGTCCTGGGCTCCCGTTTGCCGCCCTCCTTCCCTAGGTCATGTTTCCTGCAGTTCTGCAGCCCTCTCAATGTGGCTGCCTGGTCCTGCGCCCCCACCACTCTGTGCTCCCTAGGGTCCCTGGGGTCCCTGCTCCCCCAACAGGCAGGCACATAGTGCCCGTTTAGTGGATACTGCTGTCCCTGGAGGCACCAGGAACCTGGAGGCCAGACGGGTAGAGACTGCAGGAGGCCTGTCTAGGACTAAGGCGCAGCCGATCGGCCCCAAGGCCACCTCTCCCAGCAGCAGGTGGAGCCGGTGCCTTCTCCACGGCTGCCCCATGCCTCCTGAGGGGCAGCCCTGGGGACCTCTCCAAGTGAAGAGCCTGGCACGTGGGGAAGGGCCCTGTTCCCAGCACTCCGTGCATCTTCCCTGCAGTGGTGCCGATCTCCTAGCAGTCAACACCGATGGGAACATGCCCTATGACCTGTGTGATGATGAGCAGACGCTGGACTGCCTGGAAACTGCCATGGCGGACCGTGGTAGGTGCGGCGCTGTGGCTGTGGGAGGGCTCCCGGGCGCGCTCCCTCTGAGCCTGCCGCCTCGCAGGCATCACCCAGGACAGCATCGAGGCCGCCCGGGCCGTGCCGGAACTGCGCATGCTGGACGACATCCGGAGCCGGCTACAGGCCGGGACAGACCTCCATGCCCCCCTGGACCACGGGGCCACACTGGTGAGGGCTGGGGGGTGGGGCGCAGGGGGCTGGGGGCCTTGCTGCTTGGAGTGGGGGCATGGGGCTGAATTCAGGCCGGGCGCTTGCCTGCAGCTGCACATCGCAGCAGCCAGCGGGTTCGGCGAGGCGGCTGCCCTGCTGCTGGAGCACCGAGCCAGCCTGAGCGCCAAGGACCAAGACGGCTGGGAGCCGCTGCACGCCGCGGCCTACTGGGGCCAGGTGAGTGCAGGCGGGAGCAGGTGGGAAGGGGCTTCCTGGAAGCACAACCTTCTCCAGCTCCCGCTGGCCGCCCACAGGTGCCCCTGGTGGAGCTGCTAGTGGCGCACGGGGCCGACCTGAACGCAAAGTCCGTGATGGGCGAGACGCCCCTTGGTGAGCTTGTGGGGCCCATCTCCACCCTGGGGAGAGGACAGGCCGGGAGAGCGCCCTGACGCCTGCGCCCACTTCTCAGATGTGTGCGGGGACGAGGAGGTGCGGGCCAAGCTGCTGGAGCTGAAGCACAAGCATGACGCCCTCCTGCGCGCCCAGGGCCGCCAGCGCTCCTTGCTGCGCCGCCGCACCTCCAGCGCAGGCAGCCGCGGGTGAGCGCCGCCCCCAGCAGGCCCCGCCCCGGGCCTGTCCTAGAGGACGTCAGCCCCCCTGGTGGAGTGCCAGCCGAACTGGGGGCAGAGGCCAAGGGGGCAGAGTCCAAGGGGGCGGGCAGGGTTCTCCCGGCACTCGCCCTCCTCTTACCCTCCTTCTCCCTGCTCCCCAGGAAGGTGGTGAGGCGGGTGAGCCTGACCCAGCGCAACGACCTGTACCGCAAGCAGCACGCCCAGGAGGCCATCGTGTGGCAACAGCCGCCGCCCACCAGCCCGGAGCCACCCGAAGACAATGATGACGGCCAGACTGACGCTGAGCTCAGGCCGCCGCCCCTAGAGGTGAGCGCCCGTCCCTGCTCAGCCCAGCGCAGGGATGGACCTGGCTCTGCCCTGGTTCTCTATTGGCTTGTGCGCAGGCCTCCTGCCTGTTAGGGATGGTGCCCTGCAGAGGCTAGCTGCTGCCCCACCTCTCCTCTGACCCTCCATGACCACACAGCCTGAACCCAAGGCCGGGGAAGGGGGAGGAGCCCCTGGTGGCCTCTGGGACCTTCACTGCCCCTGCCCACAGGACGACAACCCCGAAGTGGCTAGGCCGCAGAACGGCCGAGTAGGGGGTTCCCCAGCCCGGCATCTGTACTCCAAGCGACTGGACCGGATTGTCTCCTACCAGCTGAGCCCCCCAGACAGCACCACCCCCCACGCCCTGGTCCACAACAAGGCCCACCACACCCTGGCTGACCTGAAGCGCCAGCGAGCTGCTGCCAAGCTGCAGCGAACCCCACCTGAGGGGCCCGAGAGCCCCGAGGCCACTGAGCCTGGCCTGCCTGGTGACACGGAGACCCCCCAGCCTGACTGTGGCTTCAGGGCAGGCGGGGACCCACCCCTGCTCAAGCTCACGGCTCCGGTGGTGGAGGCGCCTGTGGAGAGGAGGCCATGCTGCCTGCTCATGTGAGGCTGTCGCTCAGCGTACAGGGACCCTGTCCCAGGCACAGCCCAAGGCTGCCTCCCCACGGTGCATGGCCCAGTGCTGCAGGAGGGCAGCACGGAGCCCTGGCTTCTGGGCAGGACGCTGGCCCCTCTCAGGGCAGAAGACATGCCTGGGGGACATCTGGCTGCAAACACTATTTTTATCCTGCAACTCTTGATAAAGGGCTGTTTGCCATGAAGCCTTGTTGTGTGTCTCAGCTGGGCCACGGTCCCACGGTGGGGAGTGGGTTGTGCTGTTTGGTTGTGGTGCCACCCGTGCTGTGAGCACAAGGCCTGTACATGCATGCTGGGGCATGTGGCAGCCCCAGCCGTGTGGGAGTGAGGCCCACGGCCACTGGGCCGGAAGCCCAGACCTCACCCACTCCCTCCTGTGCTCAGCCTCCTGGAGTCTCCTCCGTAACCCCTTGCTTTCCTGAGAGGAGCGAGGTGCTTTGAAGGAGCCTCCATGGTGGCCAGGGCCAAGGGTGTCTGTGCTAAGCGGGCGGAGGGTGGGGGTCCCAGGGACCATGGCTCTGAAAGGGAGGTGGTGTTTTCCACAAGACTCTTGTTCCAGAGCCAGAGGGGCAAAACAAGCACGAGGCTACATCAGAACCTCCCTAGGGGGGGGGGTTGTGGGTCCCCAGTTCCTGGCATGCAGCCCTGATCCTGGGGCCTGGCTGCCAGCTTCCGCCTGGGCTGGCATAGGGGACATGCAGTTGGCCACTCTGGCTCTGAGCTGGCTGGGCAC
The DNA here is from genome assembly GCA_963573385.1 of Cacajao melanocephalus. Taxonomy (NCBI): domain Eukaryota; kingdom Metazoa; phylum Chordata; class Mammalia; order Primates; family Pitheciidae; genus Cacajao; species Cacajao melanocephalus. The sequence goes on from CAUYLG010034245.1 coordinate 17,445, forward strand.
AACGTGTCAGGGTGAGGGGGGCCCTTAGGGGCCTCAAGCAGGAGGGCTGAGGGCACCGCCAGTTAGTCTATTGGTGGGTGGCTTTGCGTGGCACCAGTGCTGGGTGGTGTGGGTTTGACCTGTTCTCTGTCCTGGCTCAGCGTGGGCCCGAGAGCCCAGTGTCCTTTGGGCCTGCCCTTCCTGGAGCATCTGGTTGGAAGGGTGTCCCCACAGGGCTGTAGGACGGCAGGGGCTGGCTGCTGGTTAAATTTAGTGTGGGGAGTGGGGCAGCTGCCCAAGGTCCACCTGCCACCAGGGCTGCCACTTGGGCTCCGCTGCCAGGGGGCTGGCAGGGGCTGGCTCTGCCTGGGGCCAGGCCCATATTAACCCGTGCTCCAGCCTGGGGGCCAGAGGGCCAGGCCTGCGCCGGGGAGGCCGTTGTGGCAGCGGAGCAGAGAAGTGCAAGGTGAGAGGCCTGGTGGCTGGCTGTCCGGGGTTCCTTATGGCTTTTCTCCCAGCCAGCAGGATCAGAGGAGCCAAGGCCCGCCTTGGGCCTGATGGGCTGCCCACAGCCCTGCTCAGAGGGCCGACTCCCTGACCCCCGTGGTCCAGGTTTCATTGTGGGCTGCTGGCCGTTGAGCGTGGCCTTTCAGCTCTGCAGGCCTGTGGAGGTGGGGCTCTGGCAGCCTATCACTACTCGCTTCCTACTCTCTCCTCCAATCGGAAACAAGAGGGACGGAGAACTCAGGTCACCCCTAGCCTGGTGTGTGTCCCAAGGGCAACCCCAGGCTGGTGCCTGGCAAAAGGGCATGACAGCACCCAGGGTGTGAGGTGTCACAGGGCCCAGGGCCCAGGGCTAGACTGCCTGGCTCCAGCCCCTCCCCCAGCCCCTCACCCAGCCCCTCACAGTGCTCATCAGGGACTAAGGTCCAGATACAGCTCTTGCTGCCTCCGGGCCATGGCTGCCAGCCCTGCAGGGGCCAGATGGAACCCAGAGCCCGAACACCCCTCCCCTCCCCCCAGCACCCCCTGGATTCCTGAGGTCTGGCTCAGTTACTATTAGGTCCGCAGGCCCAAGCAAAGATTGGGGTGCCATGAGGGCTAGGCCTCAGCCGAGTCCTGCTGGGGTAAATCCCAGCAGCCCAGGCTCCAGTCTTGCCTTGGGGGTCCCTCCTTTCCAGCTCTGCCAGCCCCTCAGGGCTGCCAGGCACCCACTTCACCCCCTGAGCAATCCAGGCACTCTGCCTTCTCCCCTCCCCCCACGCCTCGTCCCTCAGAGCTGTCCGGACTGACGTCTGTACCTACCCCCCATGTGGGTCTCCTGCTCTCCCTTTGTGGGGACACTGGGCAGGCACTGGGCCTCGCCCCAAGCCCCGCCTGCCGCGTCACCCACTCCCTCTGCCTCCCTGGGGCAGAGCTGTGCCCAGACGGGTGGGGCGGGGCCCAACGGTCCCCAGCTCCTTCAGCCCTTCCTGTCCCTACCAGTGGGGCCAGCTGCAGTGAAGAGGGTGCCCTCTTGTCCAGAGTGCCCCTGCTACGGCTGCCCCTCCCAGCCCTGGCCCACTGAGCTGGACCCAGCTGTCCCCATTCCCACTTCTGGTCCTGCCACTGCCTGAGCTGCCTTCCTGCCTGGTCTGGGTAGAGTCATGGCCTCAAGCACAGGTGACCAGAGCCAGGTGGCAAGGAATGGGCTGCGGGAGAAGGTGCTGACGCTGGACAGTATGAACCCGAGAGTGCGGAGGGTGGAGTATGCGGTGCGTGGCCCCATAGTACAGCGAGCCTTGGAGCTGGAGCAGGAACTGCGCCAGGTACGGCCCAGGGCCCCTTGCTGCCCTCCAGGTCACACTGGTGGTGCGTTGGCCCAGCCCCACTGACACATGGGACAAGGGCTGAGGGGTTAGGTAGGGCACAGCCTCCTTGCCTGCTCCCCTCCCCTCTCCTCCCAGGGTGTGAAGAAGCCTTTCACAGAGGTCATCCGTGCCAACATCGGGGACGCACAGGCTATGGGGCAGAGGCCCATCACCTTCCTGCGCCAGGTGAGGGTCCTGCATTGCCCGACACCACGCCTCCGCCCCGCCTGCGTGTGTGCCCCGGCCTCAGCACTCCGTCTTCCCAGGTCCTGGCCCTCTGCGTCAACCCTGATCTTCTGAACAACCCCAACTTCCCTGATGATGCCAAGAAAAGGGCGGATCGCATCCTGCAGGCATGCGGGGGCCACAGCCTGGGTGAGAGCCAGGGCCAGAGGAAGCAGAGAGGGCAGATCTGCCCGCTGGAGGAGGGAAGTCCCTTAGGAGGGCTGAGGAGAATTTTTTTGAAGAGGAGTCTCACTCTGTCCCCAGGCTGGAGTGCAGTGGTGCGATCTCGGCTCACTGCAACCTCCGACTCCCTGGCTCAAGTGATTCTCCTGCCTCAGGCTCCTGAGTAGCTTGGGTTGCAGGCGTGTCCCAGCTAATTTTTGTATTTTTAGTAGAGATGGGGTTTCACCATGTTGGCCAGGATGGTCTTGATCTCCTGACCTCATGGTTTGCATGCCTCGGCCTTCCAAAATGCTGGGATTACAGGCGTGAGCCACCGTGCCTGGCCTGGCTGCAGAGAACCTCACCTGTGCCTCCCATCCTGCTCTGCCCCTGGGTTCAGGAGCCTACAGCATCAGCTCCGGCATCCAGCTGATCCGGGAGGACGTGGCGCAGTACATTGAGAGGCGAGACGGAGGCATCCCTGCTGATCCCAACAACGTCTTCCTGTCCACAGGGGCCAGCGACGCCATCGTGGTAGGCTGGACCTGGGCAGGAAGACATGCCTGACACTACAGAGGGGGCACCCAGGGTGGGGGATGGGTGCAGCCCTAGGCCCCGCCAACCCTGCCTTCCCCTCCTTCCCCTCCTCCCTGCAGACGGTACTGAAGCTGCTGGTGGCTGGTGAGGGCCACACGCGCACCGGCGTGCTCATCCCCATCCCCCAGTACCCACTCTACTCGGCCACACTGGCAGAGCTGGGCGCGGTGCAGGTGGATTACTACCTGGATGAGGAGCGCGCCTGGGCACTGGACGTGGCCGAGCTTCACCGCGCCCTGTGCCAGGCGCGTGACCACTGCCACCCTCGCGCGCTCTGTGTCATCAACCCCGGCAACCCCACCGGTGCGTTCCCCGCCTCACCCCGCCCCGATCTGCTCCTCCCGCACCCGTGCAGGCCCCTGGCTGCGCATTGGCGGGCAGTTCCCTCCCCAGGCTCACCCAGCCCGGCTGCATCCCCCGCACTCCAGGGCAGGTGCAGACCCGTGAGTGCATCGAGGCCGTGATCCGCTTCGCCTTCCAAGAGCGGCTCTTTCTGCTGGCTGACGAGGTGCGCGCCACAGGGGGGTGGGAAGCAGGGCAGCAGCTGGCCCCCGTGACGCCTCTCGCCCTTCCAGGTGTACCAGGACAACGTGTATGCGGCGGGCTCACAGTTCCACTCTTTCAAGAAGGTGCTCATGGAGATGGGGCCGCCCTATGCCGTGCAGCAGGAGCTCGCCTCCTTCCACTCCACCTCCAAGGGTTACATGGGCGAGTGCGTGCAGGCGAGGCGGGTGAGGGCTCCTGTGGCACAGCTTGGCTCACCTCACGCGCTGTGCCACCCCCCCCACCAAGCCTGGACGTGCCCCTTGCCTGGCAGGTGTGGGTTCCGTGGCGGCTACGTGGAGGTGGTGAACATGGACCCTGCGGTGCAGCAGCAGATGCTGAAGCTGATGAGCGTGCGGCTGTGCCCGCCGGTGCCAGGCCAGGCCCTGCTGGACCTGGTGGTCAGCCCGCCCGCGCCCACCGACCCCTCCTTCATGCAGTTCCAGGCTGTGAGTTGCAGGCACTCGGGGGTCCAGATGACCTAATGGGGGTGAGGGTGGGGGTGGGCTGCCGGGCCGGGGATGCCAAGTGCCCTGCCCTGATGGGCCCTCCCTTGGCGGCCACAGGAGAGGCAGGCAGTGCTGGCAGAGCTGGCGGCCAAGGCCAGGCTCACCGAGCAGGTCTTCAGCGAGGCTCCCGGCATCAGCTGCAACCCAGTGCAGGGCGCCATGTACTCCTTCCCTCGCATGCAGCTCCCCCCGAGGGCAGTGCAGCGTGCTCAGGTCAGGCGGGGGCAGGGCCTTCACGGTGGGCAGCGGGGGCTGGGTATCCCTCCCTGATGGCTGCCTGTTCCCAGGAGCTGGGCCTGGCCCCCGACATGTTCTTCTGCCTGTGCCTCCTGGAGGAGACCGGCATCTGTGTGGTGCCCGGGAGCGGCTTTGGGCAGCGGGAAGGCACCTACCACTTCCGGTGAGCCGTGGCCCTCACTACCCGTCCCACCACCCCAGGCCTTCACTCATCGTCCACTCCTTTCAGGATGACCATTCTGCCCCCCTTGGAGAAGCTGCGGCTGCTGCTGGAGAAGCTGACCAGGTTCCATGCCAAGTTCACCCTCGAGTACTCCTGAGCACCCCAGCTGGGGCCGGGCTGGGCCGCCTGGACTGTGTGCTCAGGGCCCTGGGGGCCTTTGGAGCCCAGTGCACTTGCTCTTGCTGCCTGCGGGGGCTGGGCCCCTGCCTCTCTGCAGGTCCCTAATAAAGCTGTGTGTTAGTCTGACTCTGGGGAGGCAGCATTGGCAGTGCGTGGTCACCTCCGACCTGCCTACCGTTCTTGCAGGCCTGGGTCCCTGAGCAGGCACTAGTGGTGTCTTCAGAGAAGGGGCCTTCTACCGCTATCACCCACCTGTTCCTCCTAAACTACTACTGTGGGCTGGGTCTTCCCCGCTGCCTCTGCTTGTGGGGCAGAGCCTGTCACGATCACACAGAAATGGGCTGAATCCAGAGTGTGAGGAAGGCCAGGCCCTGCACCCCTTTGTGGAAGCCCCCAGAGGTGTTGAGGTGGGGATGGGGCCCACCCGAGGAAACACAGCTTTTCCTGAGGAAGGCGCAGAGAGCTGTCTCCTTCCTGGCTCCCTTTCCCGTCTTCCCTGGGGCACCGGGAAAAGCTAAACTAGCATGGCGCTGGCTGGATGGGGTGACTGACTGACAGACAGCTCAGGGAGGAAGTCTTGGTTCTCTTTTACCTGAGGCAGCAGGGGTGGTGCCACTGTGTGGGGGGCCAGAGAGACCACCCTTGGTATCATTGTGTGGTGTGAGGGCGGCTGGGTGGAGGGGGAGGCAGAGGGAGAGGACACTGCCAGGGGAGGGCTGGGGCTGGAGGAGGCAGGGGCTGGGCCGGGCGGCGGTGGGGAGTGCTGTGTCCTGGCCTGGGGAGCATGGCTGAACACCTACCACGTGCAGACACTGTGGGGGGGTCACTCACTCTGCACTGATGGTCTTTTGAGGTTGGCATGATAGTCCCCATTTGATACATGAGAAAACCTGGGCCCTATGAATCTGCTGAGCTGATAAGAACCCCCCTCAGAGGCCTCAGCAGCCAGAAAAATGCATTGGGTCCAGTGCCCTCAAGTCCCCCAAGGAAGGGGCTGGATTTAGAGACTCAGACTTGGAAATGGGAGTGGCCAAGGGCCATTTTTGTTCATTCTGGAGACAGTTCTTAACCACAGGCCACACTTCACAGCCTCATGTGGGTCTCGGGAGCCCCAGAGGGCACAGTTCTGGGCAGGGAACAGGCAGGTGGGCCCCTCCCTCGGCAGGACGGGCTTGAGTCAGGGCGCTCCTAGCCCTGTTATCAGACACTGAAGGGCGTCACCGGCAGTGGCTGGCCGTGTCCTGGGCTTACCTGGGCCCTGACCTTTCACACTACCCTCCTGCCTTCCATGCCTCTGTGACTGCCTTAGGGAGGGGCTGAAGCCACAGACACAGCAAGGTGGGGGTCTGGTTTCAGAAGTAACGAGTGGAAGACGGTGGAACCCTTAAGCGGATGCCTTCATGGGGGCGGCTGGAAAAGGGGCTGGGCACTGCAGCAGCCAGACTCTAGGTCAGACACCAGGAAGGACGCACGCCTGGCGGAGATCTGAGATTCCTGGGAGGGATTAGGGCTGGCGGCGGGTGCAGGCCGATTCTTACGTTCGAGGCCGGCCCAGCTCTGCAGCTTCCCTCTCTGGGCCTCTCACTCGCGCAGCACCTCGGTGGGAGCGCGCACGTGGCGGGGCGGCCGCGGGCCCGAACCCTGACTGGCCACTGGGGGCGCTCGCGAGCCGACGCTCTGGCCCGCTACGGAATCTGTGGCCCGCCCGACCTTCTGGCCCAGCTGGTGGCCGCCAGACACCGCGCACCGTGTGACCTGTACTCCGCTTTGTGGCTCCAAGGGGCCGAGAAGCTGCTGAGAGTCCGGCCCGGCCGGCGGTGCGGGTCGCGGGCAGAGAGGCATGGGAGGCAGCGTCCCCGCCCCCTTTACCTGCGGCCGCGCAGAGCATGCTGGGAGCCTCGGGAGTCAGTGACCCCGCCCCTTTACCTGCGGCCGCGCAGAGCAGGCTGGGAGGCCTGGGAAGCAGTGGCCCTGCCCGCTCGCCCGAGGCAGCGCAGAGCATGCCGGGAGCCGCCGGCTGCCAGTGTCCGGACCGCTCGTCCCCGTTTGGTTCCGGGTTCAGTTCTTCTGGGATGTGGGTACTCCCACGGCGTGAGAGCATGTATCCAGACCCCAGCCTGCCTGTACGACGCTGACTCCGCCCGGTCCCAGAACCAAAGCCATGCCGGGGTGTAGCCCCTGATCCCACGCGGAGGGGACCTCGCCTTGAGGGACCCCACCTGGAACTCGACCTCCCGGCCTCGCAACTGGCCTGAGCCGCCATGCGCGGGAAGCTGCTGCCGCTGGCCGGCCTCTACTTGGTGCAGGGCCTGCCCTACGGGCTCCAGTCCGGCCTCCTGCCCGTGCTGCTGCGCGCCCGCGGCTTCTCTCTGACGCGCGTGGGGCTGGCCAAGGCTCTGTACGCTCCGTGGCTGCTCAAGCTGGCGTGGGCCCCGCTGGTGGACGCGCGGGGCTCGACGAGGGCCTGGCTGACGCGCAGCACAGCGGGCCTGGGGCTGGTGTGTGGGCTGCTGGCCGGGCTGCCCCCGCCTGGAGCTGGCCAGGCCGGGCTGCCCGCCGCCGTGGCGGGGCTGCTGCTGCTGCTGAACCTGGGTGCCGCCGTGCAGGATGTGGCCCTGGACGCGCTGGCCGTGCAGCTGCTTGAGCCGGCCGAGCTGGGGCCGGGCAGTACCGTGCAGGTGGTCGCGTACAAGCTGGGGGCCGCGCTAGCTGGGGGAGCGCTGCTGGCGCTCCTGCCCACCTTCTCGTGGACGCCGCTCTTTCTGCTCCTGGCTGCCACCTACTGGCTGGCCGCGGCCCTGGCCTGGGCTGCACCAGCCCTGCGGCGGCTCCCACGGCCGCCCCCCTCTGAGCAGCGTCCCCACACCGTGCATCTTCTGCGGGACATGCTGGCCGTGCCGGGGACTCTGTGGACTGCAGGCTTTGTGCTCACGTACAAGCTGGGTGAGTGAGGCCTCGAGCCAGGCAGCAGTAGAGGTTGGGCTTCCGAGAGAGCGCCAGGCGTGTCCCTGGGGGCTTGCAACCCATTACAGGGCCACCCTCTTTCTGGGGTATGACCTGTACGACCTGGCCCTGACATCGGGGGCTCTACAACTGGGCCTTGCGTCGTGTCCTCCCCCAGCTCTAGTCACAGCCCTGAGGGCGCTCTCGGGCTGCTCCACTTCTCCAGCACCTGCAGCTCAGGAACACTGAAGGCAGGGCAGGACTGAGGCCCTAGCGGGTAGAAGAGAGGTGGATATGGGACCTCCCCTGCTCATGGCCCACCTCCCTACCCCAGGTGAGCAGGGTGCCAGCAGCTTGTTTCCTCTTCTCCTGCTGGACCGCGGCGTTTCTGCCCCTGAGCTGGGACTGTGGAATGGTGTGGGTGCCATGGTGTGCTCCATTGCTGGCTCCTCCCTGGGTGGGACATTGCTGGCCAAGCACTGGTGAGCCCTCCCCAGTGTGCCCCACCCACCCACTTGTATCCAATCTGCTCCCAATCCCCTAAAGAAGTGCCCAATTTCCTCACCCCCACCCCAGGGAGCTGCTGCCTCTGTTGAGGTCAGTGTTGCGGCTCCGCCTCGGGGGCTTGGCCTGCCAGACTGCCTTGCTCTTCCACCGGGATGCCCTGGGTGCCAGCTTGGGCCCTGGCACAATCTTGAGAGGTAAGGGGCTGGTCTTGGGGAGGGAGGAAGAGCGGGGCCAGGAGCCTGGGGCGCTGCTGACCTCTGCTCTCCCAGGGGCAGCTTTGCTGAGCCTATGTCTGCAGCACTTCTTGGGAGGCCTGGTCACCACAGCCACCTTCACTGGGATGATGCGCTGCAGCCAGCTGGCCCCCAGGGCCCTGCAGGTGAGCAGATGTAGCAAGGACACAGAGGGACTGCAGGACAGGGGGACTGCGGGCCTGACCCTGACCTCCACACCCTCAGGCCACACATTACAGCCTTCTGGCCACTCTGGAGCTGCTGGGGAAGCTGCTGCTGGGTGTTCTGGCTGGAGCCCTGGCCGACGGGCTAGGGCCACATCCCTGCTTCTCCTTCCTGCTCATCCTCTCTGCCCTGCCCCTTCTGTACCTGGGCCTAGCACCCAGCACCTTGCTCTGAGCTGGGCGGCTGGACAGCTCAATAAAGCCACATGTGCCTGTGACCCAGATGTCTCTCTGCCTGGAATATGTGATGTTCGTGTCCCCAGGCTGTGGGGGCTGCCTCATTGGACAGGAGGGCCCATAAAAACAATGTAAGCAGCTGGGTGTGGTGGCTTGTGCCTATAATCCCAGCTACTTGCGAGGCTGAGGTAGGAGGACTGCTTGAACCAAAACCCGGGAGGCCAAGGTTGCAGTGAGCAGAGATCACGCCAATGCACTCCAGCCAGGGCTACAGAGCAAGGCTCCAACTCAAAAAAAAAAAAAAAAAAAACCCACCACCAACAACGTAAGCACTTTTTATTCTGCTTTTTGAGCCTCCTCATCGCATGCCCTGTGGCAGGTTTTGCCCAGGGCTTCAGTCAGTCAGTCACTGTCCTTGCCGCTGACAATCCCAGCTCTGCCTGACATCCTCCACGCGGTACAGTCAGCGGCCCACCTGCAGAAGCTCTTCCGTGGCCAGGCGCACCAGGGCGTGGAAGCTCAGGTGCAGGTATTTTCTCCAGAAGCGCCGATCCTGCCCGTACACCTGGGCTGGGTAGCAGGGGCTTCCTGCGGTGGAGCCAAGACACAGCCATGAGGACCGTCCTGGCCCTGGCCCCGGCCCCTGCCTCCGGCCTGTATCAGGTGGAGCCCCCCTCCCCCCACCATCCTCACCGATGCCGTGGAAAATGCGGGCCACAGCCCTGCCTGAGAACTTCTCCTCTGGCCTCAAGGACAGGAGCTGACGGATGTCGCAGCGGACCTGGTCCTCCCATTCCTGGAGCTGTGCACGGACAGGCACGTCGGGCTTCCTCAGCTCCTGTGGCACCGTGTCCACACAGCAAGCCCCATGTGGCCTAGGGAACCTGCAGCTCCAGGGTGCCTGTATCTCCCTGCCTGGCCTCACAGCACTCACCCTGGCCTGCCCTGGCTCGGGGCCCTGTGCGTCCTCCAGGCCCCCGGGCCCCTGTGCTTCCTCTTCCACTTCCTCAAAGTAGCGGCTGAGCAGGTCCTTCAGCCTGGTGCTGCGCTCCTCATCCTGCTGCTCCAGGCAGGGCCCGCAGCTGGGGAAGGCTACGCTGTGGAGAGGAGCCTGTCACAACTGGCCGCTGCAGGAGTGGATGGTCCCAGGCCCTGCCCACCTCCTCCCAACCTGTGAAAGGCCTGGAAGGTTCTGCGCAGATGAGCCAAGGCCTGGTGCTCCCGGGCCTGTACACGGCCGTACAGGAAGTCACAGATCTGGTCCTTCTCCTCAGCGGTCAGGTCCCCCGGGCTGCGAAGGTGGAAGGCCAGCTCCCTGAACTCCACAAGCACCCCCGTGCTCTGCCACGTGCCTGCCGGAAAGCGTGTCAGATGCAGGCAGGCAGCATCCAGGGCGGGGTGGGGAGGGGTAGGGAGCGGTGTACCTGTCCGGGGATCGTGGTCCCACTGCAGCTGGCAGAGAGCCCGCCGCACACAGGCCAGCTCCCAGCCCACGGAGTCCACTAGCTCAACCATGTCAAACTCTATGGAGCTGCTGCCTTGCTCTGGGTCCTCAGGCGGCCGCTGGGCCAAGCACACAGCCAAAGGGGGACACCTGGGCCGAAGACAAGGGAACATGTGGCCAGCAGCCCTGACTCCAACCTCATCCCTGCTTCGGGCAGGGTGTCTCACCTGTGGGCCAGGGCCTGGAGCTGGGCAGGGCCCCCAGAGCAATTCAGATGGCAATGGGTATACGTGGTTGCCAACAGCTCCAGCCAGTGCCGTGGGTGCAACTCCAGGTAACACAGCAAAGTCTCGATGGCTGGGGGCAGAGCAGGGCTCAGGGGACGCGGGGCCAGCCCATCCACACCCCCGTGATTTACCCTGGGTTCCTCACCCTCCTCTGGCATGTCCAGGGCCTGCACGGTTGGCTGCACTGGGAGTGCCCGTTCATGGCCCACGCAGGCCCTTCTAGGTCCTGGGGCTGCTTGGCGGCCACCAAGCTGCTCCGCCTCTTGGGGTGGGGACCCAGCCACAAGCATCTCCCCACCCCTGGCCCTCTCCTGCTCTGGGGGCAGCCTGGCGCAGGTGCAGGATGGGAATACGCGCTGCACCAGCCTCTTCACAGCCCAGAAGTCCGTGCCATTGGCGTGCACGTGTCTGCGCAGCTCTCGCAAGTCTTCTCCCTGGAGTGCGACAGTCATGAGGGTGGGGTGGAGCACTGGGGGCCTGAACACTGGTGGCTGGAGGGGTGCCCACCTGGGGCTGCAGGAAGAGGTGGCAGTGGGCAGGCTGCCCGTCACGCCCGGCCCGGCCCACAGCCTGCACGTAGCTCTCAAAGCTTGGGGGCAGCCCCAGATGCAGCACAGCCCGCACGTCTGGCCGGTCCAGCCCCATCCCGAAGGCCACCGTGGCTACCACCACCCGCAATTGGCCCTGCATGAAGGCCCTTTGTACTCGCCGCCGTTCCCGGCTGCACATGCCTGCGTGGTAGGCCTCGGCCATGGTTTTGGGGGCACAACCTTTGAGGAAGACAGGCAGATAGTCAGTGGGATGGGGCATGTGTGCTCAAGGTGGGTCCATGGGGGCACCAACCCTGTCCATGCCTCACCTTTGGGCCCTAGGCCCTGGGCCGGATGCAGGCAGGTTCGGAGAAGCGCAGCAACCCGCTCTGTGTCCTCCCGCCGGTTGCAATAAATGATGATGGAATCCAGGTTTCGAAAGCGTTTGCCTTGCAGCAGTGTCAATAAAGCCTGACGAGCGGTCAGAGTGGACAGTCGGAAGTGAGGAGTGGTCAGAGTGGACAGTCGGGAGTGAGGAGTGGTCAGCGGGGGCAGTCGGGAGTGAGGAGTGGTCAGCAGGGCAGTTGGCAGACGAGTGGTTAGCGGGGGCAATTGGGAATGAGAAGTGGTCAGCGGGGGCAATTGCGAGTGAGGAGTGGTCAGCGGGGGCAGTCAGGAACAGTCAGCATGGGTAGTCAGGAGTTGGGGAGCGATCAGTGTGCGCAGTTGGAAGTTGGGGCCCTGTGGGGTCCCCAGAGCATGCACACATACCTGGTCCATGTCCCTGTCCATGGACACGGAAAGGTGTAGGTTAGCGGGAATTGGGGCTGGCCCATGGAGGCCAGGCTCTTCGGCCACAGCCAGATGCTGGGCCACGTCACTGGCCGTGCGCCGTGTAGCTGTCGCTGTGAGACCTAGGAAGCAATGCACGCCCATGCGCTCCCGCAGCACCTGCACCAGAGACCATGGTGGTGTGAGGCCGCCCAGCTTACCCTGGTCCTAGCTGCCCACCCCACTTTACACACAGCTCACCCTACAAACACGCAGGTAGCAGGGCCGGAAGTTGTGGGACCACTGGGAGAGGCAGTGGGCTTCATCGATGCAGGCAAAGGCCACTGGAGGCAGTTGTGTGGCTGGAGGAAAACCCCCGGCTCCCACGAGTGCCTCGGGGGTCAGCAGCAGCACGTGTACCTGGCCTGCCTGAACCTGAAGGCAGCAGGATCAGGGGCACAGCCCAGGCACCCACCCACCGCCTCCCTCACCCCTAGGCCCATAAGGCCCCCACCTTCTGCAGGACAGACTCCCGTTGCTTCCTGGTCATGCCTGAGTGGATGCAGGCTGCCTTGAGACACGGGGGCAGCCCAGACACCTGCAGATGCAGGAGCAAGGGCAGTCATAGGCCAGCCCACTCCTGGCACTTCCCCAAGTCATCCCAGACATGCTAACCCAACAGCTGCTGCTGCCTCCATCCTAGGCCCTCTGGGGAGAGAAGAGCCAGGCCCCGGATCCTAGGGCCAAGGGTTCAGAGCCACCTGTGGGCCCTGGACCAGGAGCCCTGGCCCAAGGGATGGCTCCCTTCCCAGCACAGCTCCCGTAGGGGTAGCTGTGGCGCCTGTGGAGCTGGGTTGCCTCGACCTGCTGCCAGGACTGGGACCACGGCCACAGACGCCTTGAAGCTCCCAGGGGAGGAAGTCGTTTGGAGACAAGCAGCAGTTGCCTTTGGGAGTCTCAAGTGCTTGTTCTCAGCTGTGTAGGTGTGCCCAGGACCCTGTGTGCACACCTGATCATCCATGAGTGACAGCAGGGGAGAGATGACCAGCGTAAGGCAGGGGCTGCGCCGGGCGTAGAGCAATGCTGGAAGCTGGTAGCACAGGGACTTGCCGGCACCCGTGGGCAGCACCAGCAGTGTGGAGATGCCTAGGTGGGGCAGGAGTCAGTGGCAAGGCTCTGTAGCCTGGCCTCAGCCCAGCCTCAGCCCTGGCAGCCGTGCTCACCAGACAGGATCCGCATGACCGCACGCTCCTGCCCAGGGCGGAAGGCTCGGTGCCCCAGCTGCTCCAGGGCATAGAACACCTCGGCTGGTGTCTCTGCAGATACAGGTATCGATTAGCGTGATTGAGTCACCTCAACTTCTCGGTAAAGGCTCTGGGCCAGAAGCTGACTGCTCACCTGCCACCTGCCCTGAGGGCCCCAGGGAGTAGAGTGGCAGCACGGTGGGCGACAGGCCAGGCACCTCAGGCACAGGCTGTGGCGCAGGAACCAGCGGCTCAGGCCCAGCAGGGTGTGTGTCTTCCTCCCTTGCTGGGGTCAGGCAGGAGAGAGTGGAGTTTGAGCTCCAGTCTGGACTGAGATAATACTGGCAAGACAACCACTGGCCACAACCTTCCCTTCCCCCAAAGGCGGTTGGCAGCAGGGCCCTTCCTCTGGCCTACTTCTTCCAAAGCAGAAGGGGCTGACAGTCATCCTCATCCCTGCCACCTTCCTTCAGAGGAACCAGGGTAGGACCTGGACTGGGGTACCTGGAAGGGCCTTTTGTTTGGGACAGAAGTGTCCCCCAAAAGAGCACTTTGCCCTTGCCACAGTGTTGTCTGGACCGACCCCCGTCCAGGGCAGATGTCTCACCTGGCTGGGGACACTGGGGTGCCCTGTGATCAAACTGCCCATTCAGGAAACAAGACTCCTTGACGGTGACTGCGGCATCACCACTGCCAAAACACTCCCCTTTCTTCCGCCACTTCTGCTTCCATGCCTGGGGGGGGGGGCCCACATAGGCGTGTCACTGGATGGGGGATGCCGGCCGGGGTTGAGAGAAGGGAAGGGAGCACCTGTCCCAGCCTGTTGCTGTCTCACCTGCTTGCGGAGGAGCCTGCCACGGAGTACCCAGCCCCGTGTATAGCGCTTCTGCTTCATGTTGAGCCGTACGTAATTGCCCCTATCATGGCCAGCCAGCCTAGGGAAAATGTGCAAGTGGGCTACACCCTCAGCCTTCTCTGCCCTGGCTTGACTAGAGGGGCTGAGTCTGTGGTACCTGGGGGTCGACCGCCTGCTGCAGGGCTGAGGTGGCTGTGCCTGTACAGGTTCCCCTGGAGAGTCTTCCGCAAGTGCTACGGCCCCAGTCGCCTCAGACGGAGGTCCAGCCTGGCTGCTCCGCTGCTGGACCTGTGTGGGGCTCCCCCAGGGTTCCTCATTCCGTCTCCGCTTCTTGCCTCGACTGCAACTGGGGTGGGGGCTCCCTGCACCAATGCTGACTTCTTGTAGGGCTGAAGCCTCTGGGCCCTGGGAGCCAGCACCAGGACCAAGGACGGCGGACTCACCCACGGTCAGAAGTTGTGATTCCTCTGAGCCTACGCCAGGCCTGCAGGGTTTGGGGGCCCCTAGAAAGCCTGGGACCCCACTGTGACACCGCTGCAACCAGCCAGGATCTAGGGAGCCCAACCGTAGGCTCAGGGATGCCCGCAGGTGCAGGAGCCGCCCTGGCCTTGGCTGGGGCCCAGAAGACTGTGGAGGCACATCACTGACTTTTTCTGCAAAGGTGGAGACAGGCCCTGTGCCTGGGAGCTTTGGGGTGGGTGTCTTGGATGAGGATCTTCCTAGAGGCCAAGGTCTGCGGCCCAGGGCTGGGCTGGCCTGGGAGGAGAAGAACAGAATGGCAGCAGGCACTCAGGCCCCTGGGCTGCTGTAGACTCCGAAACCTGAGTCCCCACCTTCAATCGTAGGACAGGCTAAGAAGCACTGGGCTAGGCTGGAAAGAGAGTCAAGAGCAGAGGTCCCCAGAAACTCCCAGGACAGCGGTGCCCTGGTTGGCGTCGGAGCCCGTGCCTGTCTGTGGAAAGAGTGACAGGAAGGACATGGGTAGCCCTGCCACTCTGGGTCTAGCGTAGACGCACTGCTTGCCCACCGGTCACCTGCAAGGTGCCTTTCAGATTGGCCTTGAGTCGCTGCCCATAGTCCCGGAACGAGCCCTGACAGCTCCGCCCTGGGGTAGTTTGTGGACTCTGGGTCGCAGCCCGATTCAGGTGGGGCCCCCAGCAGTGTGGCTCTGACGCCTGCAGGAAACAGTAGGAGCACAACCCAGAAAAACGCTGGTGTGGGGGCAGAGGCGCTCCCAGCCACCCCTCCCACACCCGGAGCGAGGCCCGGCCTTTCCCCACTTCGCCCAGTCCTCCTTCCAAGTTCTGTGCCCCACGGAGGCCTGGCCACGACTCCGTGGCTTCCGCCACTCCGCGAAACAGGACAGTGGGAGGAGGTTGGGGTGGTGGGGCCGGGGTACCTCCTCGGCCGCCGCGGGGAGCGACTCTGGGCTGCAGGGCCCGCCGCCACCGGCCTGACGCACTGTCCGCTTCAGAGTCCTGTATTCCCGGTAGAGCGCTGCGTGGGCGAGCGGGAGGCGGGGTCAGGGTGGGGGCTGGGCCCCCACCGACCCGGCGCCACCCCACCCCCGCCGACCCGCGCGCGCTCACCGCGGGTCTCCTCCGGCGCCGCCTTCACGTCATCCTGTAAAAAGAACGCGTCAGCGGCGGGCCGCGCCCTCAGCCCCTCGGTCCCTGGGCAGTCCGCACCTGGCTCGGCCGGTGCCCGCGCTGCTGCCGGAACGCGCGCTCCCACGCCTGCAGCCGCTCCCGCACGTCCCGCAGCCGCTCCATGGTACGCCCGCCCGGCCTCTGCGCCCGCGGCAGTCCAATTAGTCTCCCGCGCTGCAGACGCTGGGGCCGACAGCCAATGTGGGCGCGCGGCGAGCCGAGGGCGGGGCCATCGTGCCCTGGCAGCCAATCCACCAGGCCCTGGACAAGCAGCCAATGGGAGGGGTTGACGTCATCGCGGGGCGCCACGGCGCCGGGCGGGACGCGACGGACGATCGAGGCGGGGCCGGAGGTTGTGGCTGCGGCTGCGGGACTGGTGAGCGCGGGCCGCCAAGAGGGGGTCGGAGCGGGGCGGCGCGCGTCCCCGGCCCTGCCTGGCCTAAAGGGGCGGGGCGCCGATCGCTTTTGGGCGGCCCAGCTGAGGGAGGGAGTGGCTACACTTGGGAGTCCAGGGCCGAGGCCGGGATCCCGGGCGGCGCCACCGCGGGCGGCGAAGGACTGGGAGTTCCCTGGCAGGTCGGAGCGGCGTCAGGCCCTGGTGGGAGACGCACTGGGCTTGGAGTAGCAGGCCCCGCCCGGGAAGTGAAAGAGCGGAGCGTCCAGCGCCTCCCGCGGCTCAAGGCCCTGAGGAGCCGGGCGGGGGCGTCTCCGCGAAACGCCGGCAGCCTAGGACCAACGCGTTCCCTGCCTCCGGCGAGAGGGGCGGAGGCGTCGCACGGAGGCTCCTGCCTCCCTTGGGGGCCAGGCTGGCTGCTTTCGTGTCCTCTCGTGACAGGTGCTCGGTTGGTCTGTCCTGTCAGAGCGAGGTATGATCGTCGAGATTTCGTCCACGGGCAGAGCGAGGCCGAGGGTTGGCGTCTGGGACTTTTCAGGAACCGGTGCCTTAAGGACTTCTTTGTATGTGGAAAAGTCGGCAAAAACAAGGGCCCTGGGACCAGAGTGTCTCCCCAGCTGCCTTCCCTGGCTTGTCAGTCCGGCTGACCTTGGGCTAGGCGTAGGCCTTCATTTTCTAATCTCACAGGGAGATGGCTGCAATTTCGTTTTGAGGGAGCTGCAGTCAGCAGCAGGGCTGGCACCCTGTGTCACAGGCACCTTGTTTCTCTGGTGGTGTTTGTGTGCGTCTCTGCCTCTTGGATGCTGCTTAGGCAGCTTTCTTTGCTTTGTCTGAGCAATCTGTAGCCTTGCACCTTCCAAATCTCACGTACTTAAGATTTGGGTCTTTCCACAGTGGCTCTCCAGGAAAGAGGGAGAGGTCTAGACCAGTGGTAAGGGCCATCAAAGGTAAGGGTTGCTTTCTTTCAGGGGTCTCCGTGCTTGGTGACACTCTGGACAGTAGTAGTATTTTGGGGATCTTATATCGAAGGCTTGGATTTTGTAGGCCACATCATCTGGACTCAGTGTTCCCTGGTGTGGGGTCTGTCTTTTCAGCCTGCCCTGTTGCTTACGAAGCTATGTCTGTGCTTCCAGCTCTTCTTTGTTGTGTTTTGTGGAGTCCAAGGGTAGCCCTGCAGAGCCTCTGTGAGGAGGGGAGGGACGGGAGCTGTGATGTGGCTGCGACCCCTTGGCGTGTCCAGTCAACACTAATGCTGATGAAGGTTGGTGGGGAGTGGTTTGGGCTTTATTCAGGTTTCGAAGAAGGCTTTGTGAAGCAGCTTTGTCATTTGGGAGGCCCGAGGTACCCATGGAGGGCCCTGCAAGGCAACAGTCATCTGTCAGAAGCACACACAAGGAAGTGAGTTGTCGAAGACGCCACGCTGCCTGATGCTTGGTTTTCCTGAAGAGGTCCTGTGCTTCTGGAGGGCTGGGGCTGAGTTGTGTCCTTGTCTGCTAGTCCACTGCACCCAGCCCAACGCTAGGCATCTAATAGGTGCTTTTCTAATAGGTGGTTCTCTACTAACTGTTGACTTTGTTCCAGGCACTATGCTGGGCTTTCCTACGAATTGTGTGTGGCTTGGTAGTGGCCTAGGGTCTCTCCTCCCTGCTGAAGTCCCTCTCCCGCAGGTGGCCGTCTGCCTGGCCCAGCGCCATGCACACGCTTGTGTTCTTGAGCACGCGGCAGGTGCTGCAGTGCCAGCCAGCTGCCTGCCAGGCCCTGCCCCTGCTGCCACGCGAACTCTTCCCCCTGCTGTTCAAGGTGGCCTTCATGGACAAGAAGACGGTAGTACTGCGTGAGCTGGTGCACACGTGGCCCTTCCCGCTGCTCAGTTTCCAGCAGCTGCTACAGGAGTGTGCCCACTGCAGTCGTGCCCTCCTGCAGGAGCGGCCTAGCACTGAGAGCATGCAGGCCGTGATCCTGGGGCTGACTGCCCGACTCCACACCCCAGAGGCTGGGGCCAGCACACAGCCTCTCTGCAGGTATGGACTTACCTGAAGGGTCATCAGGCCAGGGGTGTGTAAGTGCGTCACCAGAGCAGGGACTAGGCTTGGGGTGTAAAGTTAGCAAGAGCTCACGCAGGAGCAGGCACGCTGCTCCTGTCCCATGGTGGCTGGGAGGGGGTATGTATGGGCCCTGCCCTTGACCCCTTCCTCAGACCATTCCTACTCCCAGGAAGCATGCGCTGCGGGTGCTGGACATGACAGGCCTCTTGGATGATGGTGTGGAGCAGGACCCTGGCACCATGAGCATGTGGGACTGTACTGCTGCCGTTGCCCGCACATGCATCGCCCAGCAGCAGGGTGGGGCCACGGAACCTGGCCCAGCCCCCGTCCCAGTGGAGGTGCGTGTGGACCTGCGGGTAAACCGGGCCTCCTATGCGTTCCTGCGTGAGGCGCTCCGAAGCAGCGTGGGCAGCCCACTGCGGCTCTGCTGCCGGGACCTGCGAGCCGAGGACCTGCCCATGCGCAACACCGTGGCCCTGCTGCAGCTTCTGGATGCAGGCTGCCTGCGCCGCGTGGACCTGCGCTTCAACAACCTGGGCCTGCGTGGCCTGTCTGTGATCATCCCACACGTCGCCCGCTTCCAGCACCTTGCCAGCCTGCGACTGCACTATGTGCACGGGGACTCGAGACAGCCCTCCGTGGATGGGGAGGACAACTTCCGCTACTTCCTAGCCCAGATGGGCCGCTTTACCTGTCTTCGCGAGCTCAGCATGGGCTCCTCACTCCTTTCCGGGAGGCTGGACCAGCTGCTCAGGTGAGCGGGCCCCACCTTTGCCCTGCCCCTCCCTTCGGTAGGCCGCCTCCCCACCTCTGCCTGTCTGTGACCCCTGTGCCCCCTGTAGCACCCTGCAGAGCCCCCTGGAGAGCCTGGAGTTGGCCTTCTGTGCTCTGCTGCCTGAGGACCTGCGCTTCCTGGCACGGAGCCCCCATGCTGCCCACCTCAAGAAGTTGGACCTGAGTGGCAACGACCTGTCCGGCAGCCGGTTGGCGCCCTTCCGGGGCCTGCTGCGGGCGTCGGCGGCCACGCTGCTGCACCTCGAACTGACGGAGTGCCAGCTTGCAGATGCCCAGCTGGCGGCCACACTGCCCGCCCTCACCGGATGCGCCAGCCTCCGCTACCTCGGCCTCTATGGCAACCCGCTGTCCATGGCGGGCCTCAAGGAGCTGCTGCGGGACTCAGCGGTGCAGGCTGAGCTGCGTACTGTGGTGCACCCCTTCCCTGTGGACTGCTATGAGGGCTTGCCCTGGCCGCCACCTGCCTCTGTCCTGCTGGAGGCCTCCATTGATGAGGAGAAGTTTGCCCGTGTAGAAGCAGAGTTGCACCAGCTGCTTCTAGCCTCGGGCCGTGCCCATGTGCTCTGGACCACGGACATCTACGGGCGACTGGCTGCAGACTACTTCAGCCTATGATGAAGTACCTCTGGGTGAGACACAGGCCGTCCTGCAGTCTCCTTGAGTAGGCAGGGCCTTTGCTGGGACCCTGCTGGAGGCCTGTCACAAAAGCACTCGTTTCTGGTTTCCTGCTGGGTCCACCTTGTTTCTGGGCACACCTTGAGCCCCCCCTGCTTTCTGCAGTGCCCCATGCGATTTGCCCTGCACTTGTTCCATAATTGGCTGATTGTCTCTGGGCCCCAGGGCTGGGTGTCAGGCCTGCATCACCCTGCTCAGTTTGGCAGCACTTGGCTGCCCTCTGGAGTCCTGATCCTTTGTGCAAATGCTTTGGGATCCCTGTTGTGAGTTAAGAGAGATGACAGTCTCTCTGGGCCTCTCCCATCCCCTTATGGAGAGCTCAGTGTTCTGGAGTTGAAGTTGGAAAGAGGCCTGCTTCAGGGAGGCCGGGGTCCCCAGGCACTCAGGCCTCTTATGTGTTCCCTGCCCTGCCACCCAGCCACCCCATTGGGACGGGCTTGGGCTGGAGGGAGTCATCAAGGTGCAAGTGTGCCTGGAACTTTAATTTGTGGCTGTTTTTTTATGTGCAAGTTGGTCACCCTTATCCTTATGTCTGCTGTCACCCCCAGCATGGCCATTGGGCAACAACTGCCATCCAGTCTGTCGTTCCGCCCTTTGCGGGGCAGCGCCATCGGCACTGCCTGCCAGTCTTTGCTCTTCCCCACCTTTTGGAGGCCCAAGTTCTTACTGTGATTAGCCAGGGCTAGCGAGCGGCCTCCTGCAGAACCGGAGGTTGGGGGTGACGTCTTTTGGAAAGAGCTTCAAGTGAGGTATTGGGGCCTACCTGGCCACCTTCCACTGCTACCCCAGAATTCCCAAGTGCAACGCTCCCGGCCCCGGCGCCCCGCACCCCGCGCCCCACACACGGCTCGGCGCACAGTGCGCGGCTTCCACCTTTACTGACGGAGCATGCGCGAGGGCGCGCCGGCCAATCCCCGGCGCTTACGTCATCTGCGCGCGCCTGCGGACCTAGCAGTGGATCTCGTAGGCAACCGGCGGGGGCACGCGGAGCCCCGGCGTTGCCCCCTCTGCCGGGTTGCAGTCCACGGGCGCCTCCGCCGGACCCTCGGCGAAGAGGGGCTTGGAACGGTTGATGACGAACATCTCGTGGCCGCGCTCGTCGCGGAGCTCCTCGAGCTGCGCGAACGTGCAGGGGCCGTCCAAGTAGTCGTTGACGAACAGCGCGCCCTCACCTGGCGGCCCCCGCGCCTTTTTCCGCCTGCGGCGCCGGCGACAGATCATGGCGGCTAGGAGCACCGCCGTGAGCGCCAGCAGCGCGATGGCTGCCGCGATGGCCGTCTGCGTAGCCAGGCCCAGGGCGCGGAAGGCCATGCTGCCCGCCACGGGCCGGGGCTCTCGGCCGGCGGGTCGGGCGGCGGGGAGCGGCGGTTGCGCTGGGTGCTGCGGTTGCTGCCGGGACGCGTTGACCAGGAGCCGGAAGGGCACGCGGGCGGCGCCGCCGGCGTTGGAAGCCTCGCACTCGTACTTGCCAGCGTGTGCCAGCGTGATGTTGTTGAGGAAGAGCATGCCGCTGCCCGTGTCAGATGCCGTGTGTCCGCCCAGCACCGGTGCCCCGCCTTCTAGCTGGGCCTGGGCTCGCAGCCGGCCCTCGCGAGGCTGGGGCACCTTTCTCCAGATCACCAAGGGCTGCGGGTAGCCGGAGGCTTGGCAGGCAACCCGCAGGTCCTCACCCAGGTTAGCTGTGAGCTCCAGCGGCTGCACGTGCACAGAGGGCGGAATGCAGATGAGACTGCTGTGGGATATGTCCAGGAGACTCTGGAGCGCCAGGCGCGGGGGCTCTGCACACATGATCTTCCTGTCTCTGGAGCTGAGCAGCCGCTGGCCGCCCTCCTTGATCCAAGCACCCAGCCAGTGCAGGGCGCAGTCACAACGCCATGGATTCTCTGTGGGAGAGCAGCATCAGGCAGGTGGTGCTAGAGCACAGCCTGCAGTTGGGGTTCTGCAGGCCAGGACGGGGCCTCTTTTCCACCTCCTACAGCCTTTTCACACGGAATCCATGGCCCCTGCCACCCCTTCCTTGACCTCAAGCTCCTGGCGGTGGCGGCAGGTCTTCCACCCCCTCCTCGGCCCCCCACACCTTAAGCTCTGTGATGCCTGCCTATTGCAGATCACTTCTCCACTGGTCTCTTGAGAAAGCACCTGCTCCTCAAGTCTTCCTGAAACAAGTCCCACGGTTTTTGGGAACCTGGGGATCCACATAGACATCTCACCAACACTGAAACCTTGCAAATCCTTTTAGCCTTGTTTTTGGATGCCCTTTCCTGGGGATGTCCCCAGTCCTGGTCAGCTGTCTCTCTCCTTTCCAGTTTTTGTCTGCCTGCCCTCTCATAGCCGAAAAGTGTACAAAGCCCTTAATTCTGTCAAGTCACTCTGGGAGGTGCCTGTCTTTTCTGTCTTAGGCAGGGTGCCTGAGCTGTGTCCCCCAGCACGCCCATTTCCGCAGCCCTCCACCGTGGCTGCAGGTGGTGGGGGGGCCCTGCGGACCTGCCTGGCTGCCTGCTGTCAGAGCCCCTCCACACATGAACCTGCCCCCTACTGCCACCACCGAGGCCAAGACAGTGGACAAGACAGAGATGCTTTAGGGGAAGAGGTACCTGTGAGACGCAGGACTTGCAGACTGGCCAGGGGCTGCAGGGCCTCTCGGCTGATGGTGCCCAGCTGGTTCCTGCTGAGGTCCAGCAGTGCTAGGGAGGACAGCCCCGCTAGAGCCTGGTCCTCCAGCAGCTCAATGCTGTTTTCTTGCAGGTGAAGCTCCTGCAGTCGCTGAAGTAGGGACAGCAGATCGTGAGGAAAAAAGGACGCCGAGGTTGGGGGCAGGTCCCCTTCTTACCAAGCTATACTAAGTTGCCTCTTCTAACTACTCCAGCCCTACAGGGCGAGGGGCCATAATGGAGTATCCCGCCACTTTAGACCCCAGGCGCTCACCGGCAGGTGCAAGAAGGTGAAATCCAGTAGCCGCGCCAGCTGGTTGCCCGCCAGGTAGAGCACGCGCAGCTGGGCCAGGCCTGCGAAGGCGCCGCTGCGCAAGCCGCGCAACCGGTTGCTGGTGAGGGCCAGCTCGAGCAGGCGCGGCTGCGCGCGGAAGGCGCCGGCTTCCAGGGCGCGCAGGCTGTTGTTGTGCAGGTAGAGCCGGCGCAGAGCGGCGAGCGGCGCCAGGGCTCCCGGCTCCAGGCGCGCGATGTTGTTGTCCTGCAGGAACAGTGTCTGCGAGAGGAGGAAAGAGGAGGCGCTTACTCCGCAGCGGGGGTCTTCCTCTCCCTTGGGGCACCCCATCCTCCAGCAGCCTCACACGGTGCCCACCTGCGTCCCTGGCGGGATTCCCAGCGGGACGACGCGCAGCCGCAGGGCACCACACTCCACCGTCGCGCTGTAGCAGCGGCAGGCGGCCGGGCAGCCGGCGGTGCGGGGCGGGAGCCCGGGCAGCGGCGGCGGCGGCAACAGAAGCAGCAGCAGCAGCAGCAGCAACGCGGGTCCCCCTGGGGCCATCTCCGGAGACCCGGCTCCTCACCGGCCCCCCGCGGTCCAGCCGCGGACGCGTACCCTCCTGAAACACAGGTCTGCAGGCCAGTCTCGACAGCCGAGAGCCAGCCAATAGCAGGAATGGGGATGGGGGCCTGCATCTGTCTTTTTTTTTTCAGACGGAGTCTCGCTCTGTCGCCAGGCTGGAGTGCAATGGTGCGATCTCCGCCCACTGCAACCTCCGCCTCCCGAGTTCAAGCGATTCTCCTGCCTCAGCCTTCCGAGTAGCTGGGACAACAGGCGCGCGCCAGCACGCCCAGCTCATTTTTGTGTTTTTAGTAGAGACGGGGTTTCACCATATTGAATGATCTCGATCTCTTGACCTCGTGATCCACCCGCCTCGGCCTCCCAAAGTGCTGGGATTACAGGCGTGAGCCACCGCGCCCAGCCGGGGCTAACTTTTGAAGCTATAAATCGGTTCAAAAAACTAATAAAACGTCGTTTCTTCCCTTGACAAAAACATTTTCTTAAAGATCTGGGGCATCAGGTTCAAATTTAGAATTCCTCTTCGCAGGATGTTGCCGTGTAGGGAGAGCCACCCAGCCCCGTCCCCTTCTATTCCTACTCCACCCATGCCCAGCAGGTCAGGAGCTTCCTGTTCAGGACGTGGATGTTCGGCCCTTGCTGCCCCTGACTCTACCCCCAGGCAAGTGGCTGCTGCTTGGTTCTAGAACGCAAGAAGCTGGAAGTACAGGGTATGGGCTTGGGAACTTTGCTTAGGTGACAAAACCCAGGGCCCCATTGCCCAAGCATGGCTAGGAGGGGGAGAGCAGGCCCGGGGCAGACATGCCCTCTTGTTTTCCTGTGGGGGCTGGCATGCGACCTCCTGAGGCCCAGAGCAGAGGTCCCTTTGTGCCCCCAAGACAAAGTCCAGAGCCCCACTTGACCTTGACCCATGTCCTTTTGTCCCTGGAAATCATGCTCTGCCTCTCACCCTGGGGTTCATCTGTCATGACTTGATGGGGGCCCCCGGGGAAGAGCTGGCCTCAGAGGAGCTATGAGCCCCACAGAAGTCGAGGCACAGCTTTATCCAGCACCTGCTCCTGCTGCCCTGGGTAGCTTAACTAAAATTGGGGCTTTTTCTCAGGTAACCTGTCAGAGAACTGGGGGATGAGGAAAATAACAGGAAAGTCGGCTCAGGAGCCAAGGGTCTGTGCTTCCCCTGTTGGCCCCCAGAAAGATGTCCTGTCTTTGAGGATAGACGGGGCCCTGGGAAAGCTGGGCTGTGATGGGGAAGCCTTGGGCCACCAACTGGGTTTCTGGTGTGGCTTCCCCAGTGGGCTCTGGGGGCAGTGTGACCTCCTGAGATCAGGAAGGAGCATGGAGTTTGCTGGGGGACCACATGCGTGCACTTGTCCTAAAGAAACGGGAAGGCTGGGGTCTGGTTTCAAGCACAAAGAGCCCAGTTTTAGAAGTAGGGATCTGGGCTGAGAAGCCAGCCCACCCGACGCCAGGGAAGACAAGGCTGCAGGTGTCCTGTCTCCCAGCCTCATGCGGCCTCCCTCCCCGAACATCTGCCTGTCCACCAGCTCTTCCTCCTTGCCCAGTCATGTGGAAACGGACCAAGTGGCCTTGCTGTTTAATTCTTGCCCTAAATTGTAACTCACATGATTATTTAAAATCACTAGAGATTAGTAAGCACAGCAATAAAGTTTTAATGGAATAGCTTTGGCCCAGGCAGAGGCAGTTCCCAGATGTCTCAGGACGTGTGTGAACTGCAAGAAGTTGGGGACATTGGGATCCATTTCCCTGGATATAGAGGACCGGTACATGGCCCCAGGCCTGGCCTAGCCAGCCTCCAGCCAGAGGGCTTCTCAAGTGGAGAAGTAGCCTCCTCAGAACTCAGGGCGCTGCTGCTCACGCTGACCCCCCCTAGATGCAGCTCGGTGTAGAAGGGCCGGCCAGGGCAGGGATGGGGGCCCCAGGCTGGAAGAAGCCCAGAAATCCTTTTACCAGAGGACAACCCCCTAATCTGCTGGGCAGGGGCGGGCGTCACATGCAGGATTCCGCGACGACCGTCACTGCCTCCTGGGCGCACCTCTGTGCGGGAGGGGTGGAGGGAAGAGGATGGAACGCCCTGTGCCTCCCTCCGGCCAGTGCAAGGCCCAAGCCAGAGTCTCTGGGCGGCCCTTGCGCACCTCTGCAGCGCCGCGACCCGGTGCCTGGAAGCCCCACGGCCTCCTCTGCTACCCCTGAGCGCCGGTCGTTTTTCGGCCAAGCTCAGGGAGGGCGTGGCCTCCGCGTTCCCCATCCCCCTCCAGGACTCACGCCCTTCTCGAAGCGCACCAGGGTCAGAGCCGGGATGGTCCCCGAACCCCTCCCCCCGCACGCCTGGTGACCTTGGGTCGGGCGTCCCCTCACCTGACGCTCCCGCGCCGAGCGGCTCCCCCGCCGTGCAGGTGGCTGCGGGGCCGGAGCAGCGGCCGGGCTGGGAGGAGGCGGGGGACGCTCGCGCAGGCGCACCAGAGCCCCGCGCCAACCGCGCCCGCCGCCAGGGCCTGACGTCTCCAGCGCAGGCCAATCCAGAGGGCGCCCGAGCTGGGTGCGCGGGGGGCGCGCACCGTGGGGAGCGGAGGGTCCGGGACGGCCGGGCCGCGGCAGCACCAAGGACAGAGCCAGGGAGGGGGCCGGGAGGTGGGGCCCGCGGCGCGCAGGCGCACTAGGCTGCCGCGAGAGCCGGTGGCGCCGGCCTTTCCCGGGCGAGGGCTCCCGGGGGAGCAGGGTGAGGGGCGCCCGCGGCCTCCCGCCCTTCTCCCGCCCCTGCTCAGGGCGGCCGAGCCGCGAGCAGCAGCGGGGCCAGATCCATGGTGAGGGCGAGGCGGCGGCCCTGCCAGAGCACGTGCGAGGGCAGCGCGGGCGCGCCGGGCCCGTACTCGAAGCAGGCGCTGAGCTCGAAGGCCAGGGTGGAGCGCACCAGGCCCACGCCGCCCGCTCGCTCCGGCGCCGGGTGGTACAGGCGCCCGTTGGCGGCCAGGGGCAGCAGGCGCGCTGGCTCGAAGGGCACAGCCAGGGCCTCGCCTCCGCCGCAGTAGGAGAGACGCGGGGGCCCGTGGCCCACGGTCAGCAGGTGCGTGAAGACCACCGGCCGGTCCTCGCAGCGCAGGAAGTTGCGCTCTCTGCCGCAGGGCGAGAGGAAGGGGAAGGAGGCCTCGTAGCGCCCGCTGCGGTTGGGTCTCAGGCGGGAAAAGAAGGTGACCAGGAACTGCGGGTCTGGGGGATGAAGGGGACGGGTGCTCAGCGCGCTGGGCTCCCAAGGCCTCCGGGCCCAGGACCACACTGAGGGCAGACGCTCATTCCTTGGCACGCTGGGCCCGTCGGCAGAGTCGGGGAGCCCATCCGGGGCTGCCCTGAAGGGAGAAGGAAGGGGCAGGGGAGGGCGGCACAGCAGTACCTTTGAAGCAGGTGATGAAATTCTTCATTTTGGAATCATCCAGGAAAAGCTGCGGACAGAGGGCCAGGCCGTGATGAGTCCCAGCGGGCAGGTGGGGCGGGGAAGCTCAGGTGGTCCTGAGCCGGCCCGAGCCCGCTCTGCCTGAGAGTCTGTGCACACCGAATGCAGGCAGGCGCGCGGAAGGTAAACCTGGGGGCCCTGCCGACTTCCCCGCATCTATGCGCACCTCTGCTCCCTGGTCAGGCAAGTCTTTCTCGTACCTTTTCCTTCTTCTCAAGTTTGTAATCAGTTGTGCCACCTCCGCGGAGGCGGCCTGGCCTGCTGACTCCCGCACATGCGGGATGCCTTAGACAGGGCTTCCAAAAAAGGAGCTGCAGCCCAGGTGTCTACCCGATAGCGACAAGAATTCAGCGCCGGGGGTTGGGGCTTGCAAGACAAGAGTCCGGAGCTGCACAGCGCAGCAGGGACGCGGCCCGTGTGGGAGCCTCGGCCCAGATCGACCCAGGTTCCCGTCTTTCTAGCGCGCGCTGCTCCAGCTCTGCGGCATTAGGGTCGCCCGCTGCCCAGGTCCGGCCCACCCACGTGCGACTTCTCTCCGGCCCCGCCCCTCGAGCAACGGCCCCGTCTCCAGAGCGCCCCCACCTCCGCCCACAGGGACCACTCCCGGCCCCGCCCCTCGAGCAGCAGCCCCGCCCACAGAGGCTCCCCGCCTGCGGCCCCGCGCCCGCCCACCCACCTGGCCCTGGTGGTCCACGTAGTAGAAATACTCGCGGGTCCGGGGCTCGGGACTCTGGCCCTGAGTGTAAGAAACGCCCCCGTCCACGCTGCAGGCTCGGGCACCCCGCGACCGCGCCAAGGCCAGGGTCCGGAGCGCCCCGCACGGCGGCCACATTGTCCTCCCGCGCCGGAAGCGACCAGCAGGTCACGCTGGGGGCGGTGCTGCGCGAACTCACGCCCGCCCGCAACGGCGGCCCCGCGCTTCGCGTTCCGACGGCGCCCGCCTCCCCGACTCGGGCCCGGCGCTCTGCCCTCTCCCTCTGGCCTCCGGGGCTCGCCCGCCCTGGCCTTCCGAGCGGCGTGCGCCGGTGCGGCCGCTTCTGGTCGGCCCCGCGTCTCTTCCTGCCCCAGGGAGGCCCGGCCGCGCCCCGCCCCCGGCCGCGCCCGCAAGGAACTGGAGGCGGCGCAGGGTCCATGTGCACTTTATTCACGCGTGTCGTCGCCTCTCGGGTCCATGCGTCGGGACGAGCGCCTGCGGCCGGGCCGGGCCGCGAAGGCCCGGAGACCACCCGACTGAGGACGCCGCCTCGGCCTCGGCAGGGCTGGGCCTTTTGTTTTTAATAAATAAAAACGGAACTCTAAAAAATATATGTATAAAAACTGGGGAGAAATTAAGTTTTACAACAATTGGAACTCAAAATTCCAAAATGGAAAATGTACAAACTCGGACCCCCAGCAGCTCTGGCCTCGAGGACGGGCAGTCCCGGGCCCGGAGCCTTCCCGCTCGTCTGCCGCAGGTCTGGGATGGGGATGCGGTAGGGCTTGGTTTTCGGTCAGAAGCCAAGAAAAAAGATTGGAGAATAAAAGAAGGAATGACATCAACTTGCTCTGCACGGAGGACGGGGACGGCTCAGAGATAAATAGCATTTAGGTTAAAACTATGTCATTAGCAAATTTAGTTCTTATATCTTTCCCTCTATTTATATCTCTATACACAGGTGGGCTGCGATGCAGGATAGATTCTGGATTTATAGTTACACGAAGAAAAAAATACTCTCGCCCCTCCCCCGCCCTGCCCCCAGAATGCTTGCCCAGCCCTGCCCCCTACCCCAGACGACTTTGGTTTGGGGGCCCCACCTCACCCACAGAGCGCCTGCCAGGCCCTGGGCCCACTGCCCTGGAGCCCCCAAACTCCAGAGCAGTCCCCAGCTGGGGACCGCAGGTCGAGGGTGGGGAAGAGGAGGCGGGGACAGGTCGGGAAGCTCCCTCGGGGCTGGGAACAGCTGCAGGCCAGGAGGACAGGGACTGGAGAAAGGGAAGGAGAGACGGGGCGGCCGGGCGAGGCCCAGGCCAGGGCGCGCAGGAGCCACAGGGAGGCAGCCCGGCCCCAAGGCGGGCAGTGTCGCTCGGCTCCAGGACACAGAAGGCACTTTCTCGGAGCTGACCCGCGGCCAGCGGAGGGCGAGGCGGTACCCGCGGGAACTGGCCGTGAGGTGGGGGGCCAGAGATGCCCTCCCCGTCGCTGCTCTGCCCTGGCTGCACCCTCAGACCAGGCAAAAGACCTGGGGAGCGCCGGGCCGAGGGCCTGGGGAAGAGGGGAGGAGGACTCTGGGGCTGGGCCGGGCGATTCGGGCCCCTCTGCTGAGAGCGAGTGCGGCGTTCGGCCTGGCTGAGGGCGGCGGGACGTCCCTCCCATCCCCGGGCGCCCCCGCTACAGCACGCCCTCCATGAAGCTGGTGTCCAGGTGCTGGATGAGCACGCGCAGGAAGGACATCTCCTTGCGGGTGTTCTCGAAGATGACGCGCGGGTCGTCGGACTGGCAGCGAAGGCAGTTGGGCGCCATCACCATGGCCAGGTTGCTCACATCCATCTTGGTGACCGCCACGTTGGCCGGTTGCACGAACACCTGGTGGAGGAGCGAGGGTGGGCGCGGAGGGGCGCGGGGGGGGGGCGGCGCTGGGGAAGCAGCGGGGACCCGGGGGAGGGAAGCCCGGCGGCCCGCCCGCGTACCTGCAGGAAGCGGATGAGGTAGCAGAGCACCATGCGGTTGATGCGGGGCAGCGCGTGCACCACGGCCACCGCCGCCTCGGGGCTGTCGTAATGCGCAATGCACTGCTCGTAGAACTCGTGCGGGATCAGAGGCTCCTCCA
This sequence comes from Cacajao melanocephalus, assembly GCA_963573385.1. NCBI lineage: Eukaryota > Metazoa > Chordata > Mammalia > Primates > Pitheciidae > Cacajao > Cacajao melanocephalus. The sequence continues at coordinate 46,441 of CAUYLG010034245.1, forward strand.
GCTCCCGGTACCACAGCTTCAGCAGGGACGCTGGGGACACAGCACGGGGTTCAGCGGGCCTGCTCGGCGGGCACCCCTGGGCCAAGTGGGGTCCAGTGGCACACACGCGTGGAGGGGTGCTGTGGGCGACAGGCTGGGAGGGCCAGCCAGTTCTGGCCAGGGCCCCTATGGCCAGGCTGGACCCGGACCCCAGGGGGCCTTTCAGCTCCTAGGGGGCCTGAACTTGATCCTGGAGGCATGGGGGATCATACCCGCAGAAACGTGCAAAACAGGACTTTTCTCAGGAGGAGCCTCTGCAGCTGCCGTGAGGGGTGTCTGCACAGCAGGCATGGCTGAAGGGCACCAGGGCACAGAGCAGCAGGCTGGGAGTGGGCTGGGCTGCAGTGTACAGGCAGAACTCGGGGTGCCTCGAAGACACCTGGGGAGACTGTTCAATGGGCAGGAGGATGTCTGTGCTGGGAGGCCATCATGTCATTGGGCAGGGGGCAGGATCAGGGTGAGCCCCAGAGGTGGAGACAGGGGCCCCTTGAGAACCACTGCCTGAGCCAGGCTCCTCCCCTGCAGAGTGTGCTGAGGACTCACCGGGGACGTGGGGGTCTTCCAGGCCTGTGGGCACCTTCCACTGGTCCACCTGCAGCTTCAGGGCATTCACCTCATCAATGTCCCCGGGGACCCTGCAGGGCACAGGGCAGGTCTCAGGCTATAGGAGCCTGCGCAGGGGCTTCCTGATTCTGCCTGGACACTCGCTCCTGTTGGCCCCTGCTGACCCGGGGAGGGGAGCAGAACCTCAGCAGGTCGTCTGCCACCCCCTGCACCACCCCAGCTGGCCTCTTTCCCGTGAAGATGGGTGGGTGGCACTCTTCAGGATTCTGCCCCACATACCTGGGTCTGAGTGCGGTGTTTCCCCAGGTCAACTATCCCTCCCTGGACTGCTGCTGGCTCCCTGCGTGGATGCCCTCTCCAAAGGACCACTGGAGCGCAAACCTGCAAGCCTCAGTTTCCCCAGCTGCCCCTCGGGTGAGCCAGGGGGCTGCCTGTCATCTCTGAGGCTGATGCCCCGGGCTGCCCATGGCTGGTGTCCAAGCACCGTGCTCTAGACCCCTTGTGGCCATATCTGCAGGAGCACCCTCCCTGGTTGGCTGTGCTGCCTCTTCAGAATGGGTTCTGCCCTCTCTCTCCTGGCCTGCACACCCTCAGGGTCAGCTTCCACACTGGGGCCCCACCCTTCCACCTACTCTCAGGTAGGGGTGCAGAAGCAGCCCAGTGAGCCTGAGGTTTATTGGCCCCTGCATGCCAGAGATGCATGGATGACACAGGGCTGTGGCCCCCACACCCGGTGCCCGGGGTTGCCATGGCACCTGAAGATGCCCTCTGTCTGGTCACCGTTGAGTGCCAGCACCTCCTCAGAGAGCCGCGTCTGCACCCAGGGCAGCTGGCGCTCGGGGTAGCGTTCCCGCTGCATGCCCATGACCTCCTGCAGCGCGCTGCCAAACATGGATGGGCTGAACACGGCGTTCTTGGCATGCCGGATCTCCTCCACGTTGGGCTTCTTTAGCCCCTGTGAAGATAGTGGCTCTGTTGGACTGGCTGCCCTGCTCCCAGCCCTCCTCGTCCCCCAAACCCTAACTCCTCCTGGGCTGCTCCTGGCTCTGCCTCCCACTCATCTCTGTGAACTCCTGGCTCCAACTAGACCAGGGACAAGCCCAGCTCCCTGGCCGGAGTCACTGCCTACAGCACCAGCTCGCGTAGTCCCTTGGGAAGATGGGAGTGACTTCTGGGCCAGTCAGGGCTGTCGAGGAGCACAGCAGGGGCCAAGCCGGCTGATCTGGGGTGAAACGTCCAGAAGTCTGCGGCAGGGCTGAGAGCCCCGGTGTGATGGGAGCAGCGCATCAGGGAAGAGGATGTGGGGAAGGGGCCAGGCTCTTGGACAAGTTCAGGGGTGCCTGAGGGACTTTCCGGGTATAGGTGCTGTACCTGGCTTGGGAGGACAGGGTGGTCCTGTCGTGCCCTGTGACTAAAGCCCTTTGCCTGCTCTGCTCCTAAGCTGGGGGTCTGGGCCTGGGGAAGAGCCCCTGGGGGAGGGTGCAGCCCAGGAGAGCACAGGGTCTGCCTGGCACACCCCGCCACCCGCCTAGGTGGGCTCCATGTGGCACCCTCTGGACTGCTGCCCCACACCAAACTGCAAGCTAGGCCCCCCGGCTGTTCACCAAGGGTCCTGTGTCCACAACTGCCCTTCCCGGTCTCCCAGGCGCACCCGTACCTTCTTGGCCCCGGTTAGGGCTGCCTTCTGCAGCTTGTGGTAACAGTACTTGGCATATGTGCTTATCGCCACTCCTGGAAAGGAATGGGGCCTCATCAGCCTGGTGTGGATGTGTGAGCATGGGGCCAGGAGAGGGGTGAATAGATGCAACTGCTTCAAGGGCCCTGGGGGCGGGGCGGGGCTGGCCTGGGCCCGGCCACCCCCTGCCCAGTGCAGCAGGTCCTCATACTCCCCCAGGCAGTGTCCTTTAGAGCAGAGACCCAAGGGGCGCGTCCCCACCTCCAGAGGGACAGGCTGAGGAGGAACCGCTCTGGCAGCCCACCCACCCACCCCTCCCACGGTCGCGCAGGAACAGGAAGGGCAGGACCTGGGTCTGAGGGCCTCTAGACCCCACTCCTCCCTCCCTGGGCCTGACCCAGGGGGCTGTCCAAGTATTTGGCTCTTCTCTGCTTCAGGCCCCTCCCTGGCTTTGCGGCTCTGGGCAGGAGCCCCTGGAGGAATCATTTGCACCTACGCAGCACCTGGGGCCAGTGCTCGGGGAGGCAGGCGCTGGGCTATTTGAACAGCCAGCCCAGCTCTGCTGCAGCCCTGGGCCCAAAACACCAGCTTTGGACTCTTCTGAAGGACTGAGGCGGCAATGAGGGCCCAGTCTCCTTTCTTAAGGGAGGGGCTTTCTAAAACTCAGCCCCTGGCAGCAGGGACACCTGCTGATGGTCCTTGAGGGGAGGGGCAGTGTGCCAGAGTCAGCACCTGGGCAGGGACTCGGGGACCTCAGCCTGGAGAGTCTCCAGACACAGGGCCCAGGGGAAGGTGTAGAGGGGAGAGGATTCCCAGGCTGGGTCTGGAAGGCGAAGCACCTTCCTGCTCCAGGTCAGGAAGCAGCAGATGAGAGAACACACCAAGAGAAGCCGTCCTGGGCCAGGGGAGCCATGGACCGCAGACAGGACCCTGTGCTTCTGGACATGGGAGCTGCCCCAGTGCCCAGCACCTACCACCTGCCAGGGTAAGGGGGGGCCTCTGGATCCTGACCCCCGATCGAAATGCCTTTGTCTTATTTGAAGGAACAGTTTCTAGTGGACAGCTGAGGACATAGAGTCCTTGAACCCAGGTTCAAAAACACAGATGTGTCTTGAGTCCATGAATGCCTTTTCATCTCTAATTATCACAAAACAGTTGACATGTTGCTAAGGAGATTCTTTTTTAGAGTAACCAGAAGCAAAAAAAAATTTTTTTTTTAGCCCACCTAGATGTTTAGGTCCTAGAAAATCTGCCATGGTCCTTGGGACAACAGGGTCCTGGCAGAGGATCCGGCCCCAGCCTCCAGCGTGGAACCTTCTGCCAAGAGCCCCTCTTGGACTTCTGGGCAGGCTGTGAGGTACCCTTGTTTTTCTAGAATGGATGGGGCCCACACACACTGGACCCAGGCTTCAGAGCCCCAAGAAGGCAGGAAGGAGTAAGCTTTGCAGGAAGGCAGCAGAAACCCAGGGTCTGGCCTCCTGCTTGCTGTCCCCAGCCCCCTGGTGGGACAAACACCCTGGCCTAAGCCTGCTTGGGACTAGTACATCCTCCAGCACTCTTGACTGGGATACCCTGCAGCCACCGCCTCTCAGCTGGTGATGGAGGGCATGTTGCAGTGTCTCTGTGCCTCAGTTTACTCCTCCGTAGAATGGGACCATGACAACGCCTGTCTCATGCAGTGCTCAGCAAGCAGCTGCTGGTGTCATGACCGTCGTGGGTAGGCCAGGGACTGAGGCCATACTTCTCAACCTGCACACGTCACTCTGGGGGTCAGGCCACCTGTGCCTCAAGGTCTAGGACGCTGGGATGACTCCTGCTCACGCTGCATCAGGTACAGGGCCAGGCACCAAGATGTCTGCTGACCTGTGAAGAGTGGGCAGTGCCCATGGCCAGCCCAGGGAGACCTTCACCTGTGTGGGGTGCCCTGCTCTGAGCCCATTGCCCTGATTTGGCTTTGCCTGGACCTCTGCCCTCATCTCCATCCCCCTCTGGCTGCAGGCAAGCCCAGGTGCGATGGCCACCCACAGAGGGGCCAACAGCAGCAGCTCTCCTATGGTTTGTGATGCTCTGCTAGGGAGCCAGGCCTTCCCCGGGGACCTCAGAGCTACAGGACCAGGTCACAGGCCTCCCAGGCCGCCGGGTGTGGCCAGGGCCTCCTGGTGTTGACCCTGCTCCCCACCTGACATCCTTGGGCTGCAGTGTCCCACTGGGCTCCACTCCAGGCACAAGGTAGTCTGCTCCCCCCGCCCCGCCTGGCTGCAGCCAGGAGACTCTTACAGCCAGTGGTGTTGGTCAGCTCCCAGGCCACCGGACGCCAGCTCAGGCAGGAGCGCAGAGCTCCTTCTACATTTTCCCAGATGGAGTGGTCTGATGGCCTCTGTGGCCAGGAATCCCACCCCTAGATTGGAGCTGGCCCTCTTCTCCCAGGGTCCTGGGTGAGGCCAGCTGTTGACCCAGGACTGGACCAGAGGCCCCTGACACAGACCTACTGGTGGCAGCCTTAGAGGCACCAGGGTGAGGACAAGTCCCCAGCCCAGCAGATGTCATCCTGGCATTCCCCATGAGGGCCCTTCATGCCCCTATAGCCTCCTGCTGGCCCTGAAGTTTGCCCTAAGCAATCCTCATCCACAGAAAGCTCGCTAGCTTTATTCTGGGCCTGCATGGGCAGCGTAAAATCAGAGATGGCATCCTGGAGGAAGGGGTGCCTAAGCCAAGCAGTCTCAAAGGACGTGCAGTGGAGCAGAGAGGTGGTGGCGGAGCTCTGGACAGATGAGGGGGTGAGGCACAGTGTGGCAGGACCAAACCACTGCAGGAGTGGGCAGGATGGTCCCGGAAGCCTGTGTGTGCAGATGTGTGTGTGTGTGTAGCTGACATGGTAAGACAGCACTTCTTGGCTGGGTGCGGTGGCTCATGCCTGTAATCCCAGCACTTTGAGAGGCGGGGGGGGGTGGGGGCAGATCATGAGGTCAGGAGTTCAAGACCAGCCTGGCCAACATGGTGAAACCCCGTCTCTACTAAAAATACAAAAATTAGCTGGGCATGGTGGTGCACACCTGTAATTACAGCTACTTGGGAGGCTGAGGCAGAACTGCTTGAACTGGGAGGCGGAGGTTGCAGTGGGCCAAGGTCATACCACTGCACTCCAGCCTGGGCAACAGAGTGAGATTCTGTCTCCAAAAAAAAAAAAAAAAAAAAGCACGTATCTTAAAAGGGAAGGCACAGCTCTGGGTTCACAGGGCTTTCCTGAGCCAGGGACTGGGGGGTGGAGGGGTGAGAGCTGGGAGAGAGTGCATGGGAAGGCTGCTGGTGGGGAGGGTGGGAAAGCCCTCCCTCGGCTTCTGGGGACTGCTGGGGGCACGCCGTCAAAGGGAGGGACAACTCCTTGCTGATTCTGAATGCCAGGCTTGGCTCTTGTGGCTCAGGGCCAGCCTCGGGCTGAAAGACAGGGCTGAGGGGTGCTTGTCTGCAGGGCGCCACACACCCTTCCACCTGCAAATTTCACTGTCAGGGTCAGGGCCAAACACTCTGGGGGCACCTCCAGTAGCCCTCAGCTGGTAAGTCCTCACACCCGCCCCCGATCAAGAACTCAGCAAGCAAGTTGGAAATGGCTCCGGGCATCACCAAGACCTGTGCAGACAGGCTTGGCCTCCCTAGGGGTCCAGTCAGTCACCTGGGCCCTCCACCTCGCTCAGGAGGCCGCAGGCCTAAGGTTAGTGGCCCCATCCACCCTGCCCAGAAGCAGTTAGAGAAGAGAAGGCCAGGCGGCCGAGGCTGGAGAGCAGAGCTGTGCAGATGCAGCGCCCAGGGGCTGCGGGGAGAGGCCCTACCATCCGGCTCTTCAACATAAGGCTTGGGTTTCTTTCTCAATTTGGACTTCTTCTTAGTGTTTCTTTCCAGAAGCTCTTTTATGTGCTGTGTCACTGGGGAGCAAAGAGAACCATGAGGACCACAGAACACAACGCCAGGAGCCAATGCCCACTCAGCTCCCGCACCTGGCCGGTGAGGAGGCCCCTGGGCCTGTTGGGGGCTGACCCTGTTTAGCTGGGGGCAGGGCATGTCTGGGGGGACATGGCTGTGTGTGTGTGTGTGTGTGTGTGTGTGTGTGTGTGTGTGTGAGAGGTGACAGGGGCCCTTCTGAGCATTGTGTGGGCCAAGAAGCTGCTGTGCCCATGCTGGGGCAAGCAGAGGTGCAGGGAAGGCACCCGGGCAGCAGGAGGGAAGCGGGCAGCTCCTGCCCTCTGGCTGGTGGCAAGGCTGGGGCGGTAGTGGGCCAGGACTCCCTGCCTGCTGGTCAGAAAACCAACAGAAACAAGTGGGCCAAGGCAGCTGGCCCCAAGCCAGGCACTGCAGTCAGAGAGGAGGGGAGCTCCCCTCAGGCTGACCTGGGCCTGCCTCCTGCTCTGGACAGCACAGCCCGGCACTGTTGCCACGGGCCATGATGACCTGGCTGAGGCCGCGGCTGGCAGGCTTGTGTGAGGCACCGCCTCTTCCCGCTCTGTGCCACACTCTGTAGGAGTTGTCACTGTGCCCGGCCCACACCTCAGGGGTGGAGTTAGGCTCCAGCTCCTGGACAGTGGACATCTACATCAATTATTTGTAATTATTCTGCACAGATTTGTCTATTCCTATCTATTGAATCATTCATTTATATCAGTGTAGACTTACAAATTTTTTTTTTGAGATAGGATCTCACTCCAATCGCTCAGGCTGGAGTGAGGGGCGCGATCTTGGCTCACTGCAACCTCCACCCTCCGGGTTAAAGCAACTCCCACCTCAGCCTCCTGAGTAGTTGGAATTACAGGCATGTACCATCACGTCCAACTAATTTTTGTATTTTTGGTAGAGTCAGGGTTTCACCCTGTTGGCCGGGTGGGTCTTGAACTCTTGATCTCAAATGATCTACCCACCTTGGCCTCCCAAAGTGCTGGGGTTACAGGCGTGAGCCACTGTGCCCTGCCCACTTATGGGTTATAATCCAGTGGGTCTTTATCCTGTTGCTCAACTTGCTCCAGCTTTGGCCACTGGGAGCTTGTTCCGCCGGCTCCGGTGTCCCTGTGACAGACATCACCCCCACCTCTGGCACTTCCTCACTTCTGACATCTTGTATATGACCTGCACCAGCACTAGAATCACCCATTTCTCCAAGGAACTCTGAACTCTGAATCCTTTTTTTTTTTTTTTTTGAGATGGAGTTGTGCTCTGTCGCTAAGCTGGAGTACAGCGGTGCAATCTAGGCTCACTGCAACCTCTGCCTCCTGAGTTCAAGTGATTCCCCTGCCTCAGCCTCCTGAGTAGCTGGGACTATAGGCGCATGCCACCACACCTAGCTAATTTTTTGTATTTTAGTAGAGAGGTGGTTTCACCATGTGGGCCAGGATGGTCTCGATCTACTGACCTTGTGATCCACCCGCCTCGGCCTCCCAAAGTACTAGGATTAGAGGCATGAGCCACCGCACCTGGCCCTGAATCCTTATAATGGAAAATGGTATTTAGAAACCAGGATCTGAGTGTGAGATGTGGTTACTGCTGCCGGGAAATGATTGTCTGCAGGCCCTCTCAGCTGACAGTGAGGAAACGCCTGTGTGCACATGAGCCCCTGTTCACACGCACATCTGTAGATTATTTCTGTGTGTGACCATCTGTCTCCGTATCAGCTAAACATGGCCTCTAACTTTATTCCACTACTGCCATTTGTTGCCCAGCCTTCCTCCCTCTGCGTGTCTGTAACTGTGTATCTTCTCATTCTTTTAACAGTCTTTTGTAGGAGACTTACTTTTGATGAAGTCCAATTTATCAATGTTTTTCTTTTATAGATAGTACTTTGGAATTACATATAAAAATCTTTGCCTCACTCAGGAAAGCAAGCATTTTCTCCTGTTTTGTTCTAGAAGTTTTATAGTTTTAGGTTTTATGTCTTGGTTTACGAGTGATCCATTTGCAGTTATTTTTTGTGTACACTCCGAAATACGCATTGAAATTCATCATCTGTTTGTAATTGCATATCCAGTTTTCGCAGCCCCCAAGACTATCCTGTCTTCACTAAGTGGTCTCTGCAGCATTGTGGAAAGCTGACCCACACACACATGGGTCTGTTTCTGAACTCGTTATTCTGCTGCACTGGCCTGTCTACCTTGAAGCCAGTGCCACGCTCTCTTGATGAGTCTTTGTAACAAGTCAGGTAAGACCTCTGACTCTGAATTTTTTCAAAGGGGTTTTGGCTATTCTAGGTCCTTTGCATTTCCTATGAATTCTAAAATCAGGCTGTCAATTTCTAAAATAAAGAAATGTAGTAAAATTTGCATTCCGAATTAATCTCTGGATGGATTTCGGTAGAACTCACAGCCTAACAGGACTGAGTCTTCTGATTCATAAGCAGAGCAAACTTCTTCATCTACTGAGATCCGCTTTACTTTCAGGAATTGTTTATAGTTTTTACTGCAGGGGCCTTACAGGTCCTTTGTCAGATCCATCTCTAAGTATGTCACATTTTAAAATGCTACTGCAGGCAGGCACAGAGAAGTTGAGGCAAGAGGATCGTAGCTTGAGCCCAAGGGCTGGAGGCTACAGTAAGCTATCACACCATTGCACACCAGCCTGGGCAACAGAGTCTCAAAGTAAATAAATAAATGTGATTAAAAAATACTAAAAAAAAAATAAATAAAAAAAATAAATAAAAAATGTGATTGTACTCCACCCTGGAAACCCTGTCTCTAAATAAATAAATACATGCAATTGCAAATGGCATTTTAAAATACCAGTTTCTGATAGTTCGTTGCTAGTATATAGAAATATATACTAAGGCTTGGTGGCTTACACATGTGATCCCAGCACTTTGAAGGCTAAGGTGGGTGAGCCTAAGAGTTTGAGATCAGCCTGGCCAACACGGTGAGATCCTATTTCTACAAAAAATAAGAAAAAATTAGCTGGGCTGGGTAGTGCCTGTGGTCCCAGCTACTCGGGAGGCTGAGGTGGGAGGATCCCATAAGCCTGGGAGGTGGAGGCTGCAGTAAGCAGTGATGGCACCACTGCACTCCCGTGCCCACACAGTGAGGCCCTGTCTGGAAAAAAAAAGAAAGTTTATTTATTTATTTATTTGAAATGAAGTCTTGCTTTGTCACCCAGGCTGGAGTGCAGTGGCATGATCTTGGCTCACTGCAACCTCCGCCTCCTGGGTTCAAGTGATTCTCCCACCTCAGCCTTCTGAGTACCTGGGACTGCAGGTGCACGCCACCATGTCTGGCTAATTTTTGTTGTTTTTTTTTTTTTAGTAGAGACAGTTTCACCATGTTGGTCAGGCTGGTCTTGAACTCTTGGACTCAAGTAATCCACCCGCCTCAGCCTCCCAAAGTGTTGGGATGACAGGTGTGAGCCACTGGACCCAGACTGCTTTGCTTCTTTAGCAGTTTTAAGCAATCCTTTTGTTTTGAGCTTGAGGGTCACCCTCTTCCCCCTCTGCTAGAGGAATCTGGCTCTACCCACTTCTGAGCTTCTAAGGGTTTGCTATCTGCTTCAGCTCTTCACTTTCCACCATCTGCCTGGGTTCACTGTTCTCGGTCCACGTGCTCCGGCTTCTAGAACAGCTGTTCTTCCTTTTCCATTTTCTTTGTTTTTAAAGTGGTGGTAAAATACATGTAACATAAAATTTACTACTTCAACCATTTAAAAATATTCAGTTCTGTGGCATTAAGTACATTTACACGGTTGTACAACCATCACCAATGTCCACTTCCAGAACTTATTCATATGCCCAAAGCGAACCTCTGTCCCCGTTAAACGCTCATCTCCACTTCTCCCACCAGCCCTTGGCACCCACCATTCTGCCTTCTGGCTCCAGGAATCTGACTACTCTAGGGACCTTACAGAAGTGGAACCATACAATCTTTGTCCTGCGACTGGCTTCTCTCCTTTAGCATGATGTCCTCAAGGTTCATCCATGTGCACGTCAAAATTTCCTTCCTTCCTTTTTATTTTTTTGAGACGGAGTCTTACTCTGTCGCTCAGGCTGTAGTGCAGTGGCACTATCTCAGCTCACGGCACCCTCTGCTGCCCAGGTTCAAGCCATTCTCTGCCTCAGCCTTCTGAGCAGCTGGGGCTACAGGCGTGCACCACCATGCCTGGCTAATTTTTTTGTATTTTAGTATAGATGGGGTTTCACCATGTTGGTCAGGATGATCTCGATCTGACCTTGTGATCCGCCCACCTCGGCGTCCCAAAGTGCTGGGATTACAGGCGTGAGCCACTGTGCCAGGCCAATTTCCTTCCCTTTTAAGGCTGGAAATAATTTTCCACTTCATGGCTGGATACGTTTTGTTTCTCCATTCAGCTGCTGATGGATTCTTGGCCTGTTTCCACCTTCCAGTTATAGGAATATGCTGCTGTGAACATGGGCATACGAGCAACCATTAGAGTCCTTGCTTCCAGTTCCTTTGGGTAATTCCAGAAGTGGAACTGCTAGATGACATGGGAATTCTATTTTTAATTATTTGAGGAACTGCCTACCAGTTTCCATAGTGGCTGTACCATTTTACATTCCTTTGTGGGTTTTTTCTTCCTTTAAAAAATTCCTTCACTGTCGTTTTGGTGAGTTCAAGGCAGAGGTGAAGCAAATGCACATGCTCAGTCTGCCATCTTGAGCTGGAAGCCAGGAGGCCTTGCTGAATGCATGAAGAAGTGAGCAGTGAATTAAACCTTTAAGGGTCTCCAGCCTTCCAAAATACAGAAGTGGAGCAGGTGGGAGGGTGGGGGAGCTGAAGGTCACATACCCACTGCCAGTGTGCCTCGATGTCTGTGTCAAAAACTTGTTGAGGGAGGTCCCAGGGACGGGCCAGGAGACCCTCTGCTGGTGTGAAAGTTGTGACCACACATGGGACAAGGCTAAGCTGGGGGCATCACGTCGGGGGGCCTCAGTCCCTGAGGGTGGTAGCCACACAGTGCAGGTCACACAGATGCTGGTAAATGAGTCAATCAAAGGCTCCTGAGGCTGAGGCAGGTAAGGTGCTCAGGGTGATGCACCAGGCTCAGCTCTGCCCCTCACTGAGGGTCCCCAGGCAGGTGCCCCAGCCCTGAGGCTAGTTTCCTTTCTCTAAGAACTGTGCCACAGCCTAGCTGGCCCTCCAGAGCATAAGCTGCATCCTTCTGGGCTAGTAGGGTCTGCGTTTCTTTCTTGCTTGCTTGCTTTTAAAGACAGGGTCTTGGCTAGGCATAGTGGCTAATGCCTGTGGGAGGCTGAGGCAGGCGGATCACCTGAGGAGTTTGAGACCAGCCTGGCCAACATGGTGAAACCCCACCTCTACTAAAAATACAAAAATTAGCCAGGTGTGGTGGCGTGCGCCTGTGGTCCCTGCTACATGGGAGGCTGAGGCAGGAGAATCACTTGAACACAGGAGGTGGAGGTTGCAGTGAGCTGAGATTGCCCCACTGCATTCATGCACTCCAACCTGGGCGACAGAGCGAGACTCTGTCTCAAAAGAAAAAAAAGGAGGGGAGGATCTTGCTCTGTTGCCCAGGCTGGAGTGCAGTGGCTCCATCATGGTTCGCTGCAGCCTTCACCTCCTGGGCTCAAGCAATCCTCCTGTCTCAGCCTCCCAAGAAGTTGGGACCACAAGCAGGCACCACCACACCTGGCTAATTTCCTTTTTAAAATTTTTCATAAAGACAAGGTCTCATGGCCAGGCGCGGTGGCTCACGCCTGTAATCCCAGCACTTTGGGACACTGAGGTGGATCACTTGAGGTCAGGAGTTCGAGACCAGCCTGACCAACATGGAGAAACCCCGTCTCTACTAAAAATACAAAATTAGTCGGGTGTGGTGGTGCATGTCTGTAATCCCAGCTACTCAGGGGGCTGAGGCAGGAGAATTGCTTGAACCTGGGAGGTGAAGGTTGTGGTGAGCTTAGATCACGTCATTGCACTCAAGCCTGGGCAACAAGAGCGAAACTCGGTCTCAAAAAAAAACAAAAACAAAAACAAAAACAAAAACAAAAAAAACACAAGGTCTCACTTTGCTGCCCAGGCTAGTCTGAAACTCCAGGCTCAAGGGATCCTCTTGCCTTGACCCAAAGTGCTGGGATTACAGGTGTGAGACACTGTGCCTGGCTGGGCCTGTCTTTCTGAGCAGCAGCCAGCACCTGCATGTGAAAGGTGGCACCTCCTAGGGACAGGAGGCTGGCTGGAGAGGCCATTTGGGCAGGGATGGCCACCTTGTACATAGAGGCCTCTCTTCTGGGCTCAGGCCAATCAGGGACCCTGACAGACGAACCTAGGAGTGGATCTTGGGGCTGGAGATGGTGTTCTGGCTGCGAGGGTGGCCATGGTACCACAGCCTAGATGTGGGCCACCTGCCAGTAGGACCACACAGATCCCAGGCCCACTGTCACTCCAACCCATACAGTGCTCTTGGCCCTCATGGGCCTTCCTTGGCAGAGCTCTGAAGCCATGGACGCCCAGGTTGGACCCTGATTCCTTTTTCTATGCAGGCTGGGACCCTGCAGGTGTAAGAAAGACACGAGGACAAAAGCACACCAGCCTGTGTGTGAAAGGCAACAGCCTGGGGCACAAACTCCCAGGAAGCCCCAGCCACACACTGGCCAGCCACACAGCTGGCCCAAGATGGGCCCAAGGAACTTCAGGCCTTTGTCTGGCTATCTGTCTCCTGGCCCTTCTCTTGCACTCTTGGATACCCACTGTGGGTGCAGGCTGTGCTAAGCAGCGGAGGCTCAGCTCCACAGCCTCCAGCTCAGGCACGCCATTTCCAGGCCCCTCTGGAAGAGGCCGAGGAGGTGAGCTATGATGCTAATAGGAACACAGTCCCTAGGACTCCACCTGCTTCTTGAAGGGCCCAAGACCAGGGATGGGGTTCACGGGCCAGCGCAGCCTGCCTAGCTCCCTGCTCTGGTCCTCTACACACTAGGAGCCTGGGCCACCGGCCAAGCTCTGCCTTTGCTGTCATCTTGTGTTGAGAAGTCCATGTCAAGTGAAACCACATGGCTTCCAAAATCTCCCCACAAACAAGCTGACGGACTGGGTGGTGCCTATACCCAACACACTGTCCCCAGGACCCTCCCACTGCCCTGTGGCCCCCACCCTGCCTCTGTGTGCCCACAGCAGGAGATTTCCTCACCTGGGCTGAGGTTGATGGGGTAAGGCCCAGCAAGGCCCCGATCAGGGGCTCAATCTCTGCAGAAGCAAAGGCCAGACCAGGGTGGGCTCTCACTGGCACAGAGCAGAGTATGGCATGTCTCACCTGGAGCATGTGCACGTGTGTGTATGTGCGTGCATGTATTCATGTGCACGTGGATTTGGGTGTGTGCGCACATGTTCGTGCGTGTGCACGTTTGTGTGTGCACGTGTTCATGTGTGTGGGTGTGTATGCGTGTGTGCACATGTCATGCACACACGTGTTCATGTGCATGCATGTGTGCGTGGGTGTGTGCGCATGTGGGTGCCTGTGTGCATGTGTTCATGCACACGTGTTCATGTGCATGCATGTGTGCACATCTGAGTGCACATGTGTGCGTGTGCACATGTTCATGTGCATGCGTGTATGCAGGTGTGCATGTGTGTATGCAAGCGTGCATGTGTGTGCATCTCTGGACATCAGTTCTGTGGCTGTGCCCTGTAGACACCCATGATGTGAGGTGGAGGGTGGCTTGCTGCAGACACAGGGGTGCACCATGGCCTGGGCCCAGGACACCTGAAGTATCGCCTTGGAGAGCCCTGGGCACTCTGTCCTCCCATGTTGCCCCAGGCAGGCACCAGGATGACGATAGCTCTAACTTACAACCCCATGGGGCAGCTATGGGACAGCTCAGGTGCTGTATGACCTGCGTGTGAGCCACCGCCATCGTGCTCCTGCCTGCTCACAGGAGCCTTCTGCCAGGACCATGCCCAGAACAAGCAGCCTGGGTCTTGCCAGGTTGGTAACCCCTCCAGGACACAGATGGCAGAAGGCAGGTGCAGCAGGCATGCAGGAGCCTGATCACAGCTGCTCTGCCCTTGGCCTCTTTGTGCCTGCCTTTGCCAGGGAGCGGGACTGGCCATGGTGGGCTTGGTGCAGAGTGGATGTGGCCGTCGAGGCCCCACGCCTCGTGTCTGCCAGGGCTCCAGGGCTCTTCGCCTCAGTGCATAGGTGGGGCTCCAGGGAGAGGCCCACATCCAGTGGAGGCCCAGGGTGTGTGGTGTTTCAGATGTGTGTGGAGCCATAGCCCTGTGCTGGGGGCTGCCAGGGACTCACCAGGTGCTGCCCAGCACAGCAGGAGCCCTCTCCACTGCCCTTACCTGAGCGGGTGGCAGAGCCCAAGCAACGCCTTACCTTTGGTGTCGTTGACTGGGTCCATGTGCCGGTAGATGTAGCCTTCCAGGTAGGAGTGGAACTTCGGAGTGGGAGGGAAAAAGGCCAGGCAGATGGCCATGAGCTCCCAGCCGCGGGCCAGGCTCTCCAGGCGGAAGTTCTCGGTGGTCTGCCGGCACAGCTGGATGTAGAGCTCGTCCCGCAGGCCCTGCACGCTCCAGCCCTTAGTGGCGACCTCTAGGGCCACGTGTAGCGGGTCGGCCTTGGCCCGCCGGTCGCCCATGTACATCTGGATCAGCTTGAAGAGCTCACAGGCCTCCTTCTTCACGTGCCGGTCGCTGGTCACAATCATGGGCTTCTTGATGGACTCACTGCTCCAGGCCAGCATGTTGGCAATGGACACCTTCCGCCGGAAGAGGCCCTGCGTGTGCTTGTTGAAGTGCTTGGAGGCCCAGTTCTCGATATCGGTCTCCGAGGAGGGCTTGCGCAGCGTGAAGGTGGGGAAGACGCAGCTGGAGCTGGGCATGCCGCTGCGGCTCTGCCGGCTGCTCTCAAACTGGGCACAGGCACCAAGGTCCTCAGACTGAGAAGCACAAATGGGGCTGGGCTGTTAGGGGGAGGGAGAGGGCCAGGCAGATGGGCCCACTGGGCCACAGCCCCGAGAAATGTGAGCCAGGGCCCCACCAGAGCCAGCCAGGCGAGAGGCACCGTCTGCTCACCACAAGGCTGCCCGAGGTGGGAGACCCAGGGGAGCCCTGCCTGTCCACAGAGGCAGCCAGGACACCAGAGCCCTGCACTCTTGGGGTGAGGCAGGGCGGCCAGAGCAGCAGTGCTGTTGGGTGACCCAGATGACCTGGCTGAGAGTGAGGTGGGAGGAAGGAGAGCACTCACTGGCATCCCCGGGGGGCTGACCTCATTCTGCCGTCCCCCGAGGAAGTGTCAGTGTTCTCGTTATGACACAGAAGGCTGCAGCTGACACCAGGTGAAGGTGCCATCTGGTTCCCAATCCCTCACTCCTGGGACCCCAGGCCCTTACTCCAGCCTTCACCACAGGCCAATCTCCAGGAGGCTCCTCCCTTGCTGCTGCTCTCAGAGGACCCTGCTCCGCACCCTGGGCCTCTCTGCCCTCTTTCCTGCCTGTCCTCTTATCCTCCTGCATCTTGAGCAGTGGACAAAAGCACGGACTGGAAGCTGCCCTGAGCTTTCCACCCTGGAGGCCATGAAGGCCACCCAGGCTCTTGAGGCCTCCCCACCCCAGGAAGCTCCCTGGGTTCTTCCTCCCACCCCTGGGCCCTCACATGCTAGGCCTGCCCTCTGCCTTGGCTTCCTGTGTTTGCAGCAGACCAGTGTGAAAGGCCAGGGTTGGGAGGTGACAAGTGCATGTGGCCTCTGTGGGATCCAGCCTCCACCAGCTCCAGCCACCCGGTGGGGAACCTGTCAGAGGCCTTGGGCTGCGTGCAACATCCCAGAATTCCTGGGGCATCTGTCCTCTCAGCAGCTCTTCCTACCAGAGGGAGCCTTGGGGACTGGCTTTAAGAACCACCAGGGAGCCCCTGACACCCTGTCTGGCCGCTCCTCTGGAGCCCAGGCCACAGCACTGGTGGCCGCCACCCTGCCAGTCTGCTGAGGCCTCCTCTGTTCTATGGCTTGAGTCAGGGTGTGGCCTCCTGCTCCCAGGTGCCCTGAAAATGAGGAAGGCACTGCCAGGGCACCCCCAGAAGCCCACACCCCACAGGGGACTCCTTGTGGACTCCCGGCTGCACCCTGACAGCCTGCTGGAGCGCCCAGGCCCAGAGACACGGGGCTTCAGAGCTCTGCACGCTGCATGCACGCCTGTGACACCAGGTCTCCTGTGCCCGGCCCATGGGGCCCACCCTGGCCCCAGGCTGACCCCAGGCTGACCCCAGGCTGACCCCACCCTGACCCCAGGCTGACCTCAGGCTGACCTAACCCTGACCCCAGGCTGGCCCCAGGCTGACCCCA
>CAUYLG010034246.1:0-83847 GCA_963573385.1 Cacajao melanocephalus
ACTCCAGCCTGGCGATAGAGCGAGATGCTGTCTCAAAAACAAAAAAAACAAAAAAACTTACTCTATAAAATTGATTTATCTCAATGTTTTCATATTCTAATTTCCAGTGTTATGTTTTCCTTTTTACCTGAAATCTGTCTACTTTATGATTAAATTTTTTTGTAGTTAAACAAAAGCAATCTATTTTTGTTTTATTAACTTTGGCCTTTATTTCTTTCCTCTTGCTTTCCTTGAAGTTATTTTTTAATTTTTTTAAACATCTTAAAGTGACTTCTTAATCATTTCCACTTTTTCTTTGTATTAACAATAAAAAATTATGTTAAATGCAATTTGGTATTCTGGGCTCGATTCTGAAACAGAAAAAGGACATTAGTAGAAAAACTAGTATAATCCTAATAAGTCTGTAGTGTACTTAGCAATATTAATTTCTTCACTTTGACACATGTACCATGGTTACGTAAGACGTTAGCATTAGAGGAAACTAGGTGAAGTATGGAACTCTCTTTACTACCTTTGCAACTTCTCTAAATCTAAATTATTACAAAATAGTAAGTTGATTTAAAAATTTTAAAAAGCTTACATAAGATTAGCTTTGGCAATAACTGTAAGCTTTGATATATGGCATTTATATTCCATGACTTTCCAAGTAATTTACCATAGTATACGATTTCCTTTTATTTAGCAAAGTAGATTTAATTTCTAATTAGTAGGATTTTTAAAATTAAATTTTTAGTATTAGTAAAAATAAGCTGGCAGAAATGACTATACAATTTCCACATTTTGGGACATGAGGTTTTTCTTTATGACCTAAACTCTGCTGCCCCTACACTTAATTCTGAAGCAATAAATGTGAAAGCATTTTATTGGAGGTATAAAAAGAACTATGGAAATGTGTTTACAATAACTATAGTTTTTCTTTAATACTTTGCTCATGGGAATACAGTTTTTTTACTGAAACTTTGTTTTCTATTTATACAACAAACATCTAGAAAAGATCTTTAGAGTCTTTCATAAGTGAAAATGTAAAAGTCTCACCAGCTGTTGCTCCACCGGTGGTGGCACTTCCTGGTTGGCATAAACAATGGCAGGATTGTAAAGACTGAACACCACAGGGTAAAATACCTTCTTACCTACAAATTAAAATATAGGTTTGTAACATACAAAGAAGTCATGAAGAACTGTTCTTTATTGTAATATCTATTAAGTTTTATCAAAGCCTTTCTTATCATAGAAGATGATTTTCTTTTATCAATATTATATTTTTAAATATTCAGGCTATAGAACATCATGTTAATTTGATGAATATGATGATGATTTAACTATAACCTTGCAAAAGAACAGAGGAAAAAATAAACTAAAGGGTGCTTCGCATTTATTCCCTTTGACTTTGGGGAGATGTGTATTCATTACATGAGTCACTTATTACTCATTATTTCATCTAATCAGCAATAATAAATGTAGATTAGCCTCTGATAATCACCATGAAACTTAGAAACGTTTGTTAGATCCACCCTTCAAAACTGAATCACTAAAAAGAGTAAATTCAAAGAATACTGTGCAATGAATAGACACGCAGAGAACAATTAAAACAGAGAATAAATCTGAACCCAAATCTGGAAAAGTTGGGAAGATAAGGTAAAAATACCTGATATAGTAGCTCTTGCAGAAGATCTTGTCATCAGCACTCAAACTGACTGATCTAAAAGGACTGTAAAGGCTAACTAGCCCATCTTCCCTCAGTAGAGAAATCCTTGCTATGGCTGGCTTCAATCAGATATGATCGCATGAAGTGTTCAGTGATTGTCAGGAAGTGTGGCAGTAACTTGGCAACCTTTTTATTACAAGATCCCTAGCAGATGCTCATTCTACCTTTGTTCAAATCCATTTAGGGAGGGGGAGCTCAATTTTCCAGAGGCAAATCTATTTCTGGATATAAAATACTTCTTTTAAACTAAGTAAGTACGTCTCCTTCAATTTTCACATTTTGCATTTCATGATGAAAATAAACGTAACCTTCATATACTCATTAGGTTCTTAGAGAGTTCCTGACAACTATCCCTAACCTGATTAATAAGAAGGCAATCATTTGCATATGAATAGTTCTACATAGAAAACCATTTGCTATGAGATTCTTTAAAAATTTTTTATTTTCAAAGATGAGGTCTCACTATGTTGCTAAGGCTGGTCTCGAACTCCTGGGCTCAAATGATCCTCCTGTCTCAGCCTCCCAAGGTGCTGGGATTAAGATGTGAGCCACTGTGCTCAGCATACTCCCAGTTTTTTTAATTGACTAATAAAAACGGTGTACAACATGATGTTTTGCTACATTCATACACTGTGAAATGATTAAATCAGCTAATAAACCATATCCATCACCTCACATACCTAACATTTTTTTGGTGATAAGAATATTTAAAATCTACTGGCTTAGTAATTTGCAAGTATACAACATATTGTTATTAACTATAGTTACCATGTTGTGTAATAGATTTCCTGAACTCACTCCCCTGTTGAGATTCTTTAATGCAGGAAACTTTTTTTTTTCATTTTAAATAAATTAAAAATCATTTAAAACTTGATTAATAATAAAAATATAACTTTCTCATTAATTTTCAAAAAATATCTACAATCTAAAGCAGAGTATAGTAAATCACCCCAAAATGCAGTCTGGAGACCAAGCACTATCCACATCTAGACCTGCATGTGAGTGTGTGTGCATGCGTGCATGTGGGCATGTTTGCATGTGTGGATGCTACATGCCCAAAGCTGAGTGCTTCCGACTCTCAAACATCTCCATACCATCCACTTAGCTCTTTTTCTGACCTGTACTGCTTCTGCCTCATTAATTTCTAGATATCCTGTTCCTCTGCATTTCTTTATTTGGCTTCAAATGTAGTCATTGGAAGTTGGCCCCAAGAGAGCAAAGGATATGCACTTCAGAGAGTCAAATTTTTAATTTCCTACTTAGTATTCCAGTTAAATTATGCTTAATGTAACTTAAAAAAAAAAAAACAGAGTTTAGCTAAAACTTTTCCCTCAAAATAACTTGATTCAAACTATACGACATGTGATACTTTTCTAAATTCTATACTCAGCTTATCTACCAACATTTTACGCACCTGGTTCAGCATTTAACCGGCAGCTGTTAAGGAATTCGGCTGAGAAATAGATATCAACATCACAGAAAAACATCAAGACCTCTCCCTTGTCCCAAGCTCGGGCACCCACATTTAGTCCTCGTCCACGATTAAATTCTTCATTCAATGAGACCAAGGTGTAATTGTGAAAATCAGACTCACTATGAGGAAAGCATACAACAAATGGTAAGTCCCACTTAACGTTAACAACTCTCTTCCTTCAACACAGCTTACAAAATACGTTTTACACTTCAAAGATTTGATTATGTTGGTTCTATATTCACATGGGAAAAGAAAACCCCAGCTTCATGTGTATGATCATCATCAGGGAGATGATGCCCGCATTTGAGGCACACGTTGGTAGTATGAGGTTCCAAAGTGTTAAAGTGGCCACTGCCCTTTGGAATCTTAAACACCTTTTGGGGAGATGAGAAATACACACATGAAAAAATAGCTGTAACGTCTGGTAATAAATAATGCATTCTAAATGGGTGACACACAAAAAGATCACTCTCCTCTTGCATCCGCTGGGTCTTTGCACACGTCCCCTTATCAGAGGGATCCTCTCTAATACTAAGTGAGAAGCAGCGCTAACCTCCCTCTCTTTCATCTCTATCCTCTTCCTCAAGTGTTTTTCTTGGTACTGCCAGACATGTTTGTTCTAGTGTCTCTCCTACTCTGTGGGAGCAGGGATTTTGTCTTGTTCATTATTATGGACACAGTGCCTCCTCACAGAGTAGGAGTTCAATAAATATTTGCTGAATGAATGAATGAATGAAGAGCAGTTCTGAGAAAATACATCACTCATATCTGCAGTAGTTACAGAAGATGTTAGAAGTGGAATGTGAGTTATACTTTGGTTAAAATGTTGAATTCAGTGGTAAGTGTAAAGGTCCTTCCAAATAATTGTTCTCAAAGGAAAAGAGGTAAGGGTACATTTTAGAGAAAAAGCATTTTAGAGAAAAGGGATCAGACAAATCAGATTGGAACAAAAGGACCCTAAAATGGGAAAAGTGAGATAAGGGTCAAAGGATCTTAAAATGGGAACAATGAGAGAAAGGTCAGACTGAAGAGTACCTCCCATGCAAGGTTAAAGAAATTGGTCAGTATCCCAAAGACAAAGAGAATCAGCAGGGTTTTTCTGCTAGGGCAGTGGTTCTCACAGTGAGGTCCCCAAACCTACAGCATCAGCTTCCTGTGGCAACGTGTTAGAGAGGCAAACTCTCAGACTACACCCAGACCCACTGAATCAGATGCTAGGGCTAGAGCCAAGTCTTCCCAGTGACTCTGACACTGAAGTTAGAGAATCACTCACTGCACTAGGGTGCAGCCTGATCAAAAAAGTAATGTTTTAGGAGGATTACGCCTACAACACTACAGAATGAGTAATGGAGAGATGGAACAAAGTCTCAAATAGTGCATGGAGTGACCTCCAAGTGCTGTAAGTGCCTAAGACTCTTCTTCCCGCCTTAAGGAATATAAATCTCTCCGTTTTTTGGGGAAAACTGCCCACTGCCACCCCACATACTCAGCACCAAGTGGAGGCACTGATCACAGAATACCCCTCACTCTCTGCCCACCCCAACCACAGTAATGTCCTAGGGATGGGGACCAGGTTTAAGCTGGGCCAATCCCAATACCCCCACCCCACCTGGCCATAGTGATTGGCTCAAGAGTGGGCAAAATGTCCTTCCCTGGGATTTTCTCAACTGGAGCTGGGAGAAAGCTCTTTCCTCTCTGATGGCAAAGCTGAGAAGATGTGAGCCCAGAGCCGCCAACAGTCATATCCCTCACCATGTGGAAGAAGCCAATCTGCAACAGGAGAATGGAGTCAACATGCAGAGAAAAACAGACAAGGAGATGACAAGAGAATTTTGATGGTATTCAAGTCTCTGGTTCCAATCCCTGAGAAACCAGAGTTGTTTTGATTTTCTTTCCCAAATTTGGTTGGAACAATCCCTTTATTTCTGGGAGGTATCCAAGATTTTTCAATACTGCTCCTATTTTCCTTAAACAAGCTCAAGGTAGGTTTACACCATTTGCCACAGAGGTGTCTTGACAATACCTCAACATTACCAGTGTGAGCTTGTGGCACTTAGTAGGTGATCTAAAAACACTAAGGAGGGAAAGGAAGGGAAGAAATGGAGGGAGACGGAACCAGGGTTAGGGTGGTGGCAGTAGCAAGGAAGAGACAGAGAGGAGGTCCTGTGAAGTAAGTAGGAACTAACTAACTAGAGGTAACTGGAGGCAAAGAATAAGTAAAAGACTGTGGCTCTCAAAAGTCATACCAAGGGCATGGTGAAATGGTTTTACTCTGAACTGAGAGAGAGCCATCAGGAGGAGGAGCTCATGTAGGGAAGGGGAAGGCAGTGAGTCTTGTCTATATATATCAAGGATCTGAGAATCCCTGCAGGCCAGGGACTCAGATTCATTCATCTATGCCTACTCTTCTTCCAATTACCCCAGTCAGACTCCCAAGCAGTGTACCTGGAACACAGTAGGTAGGACTCAATGAATGTTAGTTGAATGATTTGAGAAAAATGGCTGATCAAATCTGGGCTCTTAACAAATGGCCACAACTGGCAGAAAGGTAAAGAGGCAAGTAAAGGATACAGAACTGGTGTGGTTAGAGATGATAATCAACCTTACAGTTTATATTATATCCTACTTACATTTACAAAATAGTTATATTTTACAAACATAAGAAGAACATTTTAAAACAGAAGTACTGGTTAGGTTGTCAAAGGTAAAAAAGTAATGAAAAAGAATAACAGAAAAGAATTTGGCAGTTAGGTCATATCTTTGGGCCCATGATTTAGAAAGAAAAAGGCTGAGAAGCAGAAGAATTAATAATTAAGTACTAAGGGATTAATAATTCATCCATTCACACCTCTGAGCATCTACTATGTGCCAGGTACTATATGACTTGCTTAGTTATGAACTGTTATCCCGTGACATTGAGCTATGAAAGGACAAAAACATAATGGTAGTGGCTGGGCACTTCACAGTTGGGTGGGAGTTTCTTAAAGATATGGGAGACCATGGCATTGTTAGCAGGGGGAAAAGAAGGAACCTGAGGAAATGAAAGGAAAGAAAGGTGACAAAAAGAGACAAATTCAGAAAATGATTATGTCAAAGTGAAGGAATTAGATTTTAAAAAAGGGAAAGCAGCTGCAAATACACAGAAGGTGAGTGGGCCACAAAGAAAGCATCCTGATCATGCCAGACTCCCTGCTAAGCAGAAAGGGAAGTTGAGTCATGTAGGGTTGCATGTGAAATGAGGAACTTATCACCACTCCCACTGCCCAGATGGTCAGCCAACTTTTAAACAATAGTTACTACAAATTATTAACTCATTACATATCTGAAATTCTCACTCTTTTAGCAGTGTTATATATCAAGGACTTCACTGTGGATGTGGTTCACCAACCTTGTGACAGATTCTAGGATAGACTTGACTTTAGACAGTCCTTCTTTACCAAAATACACCACTGTGAGATGAATCTTCTTGTCTTGATGAATACAAACATCCCTAACAGAAGTGAAAAATAAAGTTTATTCAAGAAGACATGAGGCACTACTCATTCAGAAAGCAACCACATGAAGCTTTGACAAGAAAATGAGGCATTGCTGACACAGTAGTAAACATAAAAGTGGCAATACTGATGAATTATGGAAGGCACAAGGTCTATGCCTGAATGAGTGCAGCCCTTGGAGGGCCGTGGAAGCAGTCTGACATTGTTGGCATGTTTCAAAACATTTTTTTGAACTTTTGCATTCGGATTGCTTTCAGAAGCAAATCACAAGCTATTCAAGGAAATAAACTCAATCAGTTCAGAACCAAATAAATAAAGACTGACCTTTTAAATTAAGAGTTGTCTTCAGACTGGCTAATTCCAAAAGTTATACCTATTATTAAGGAATAAATATTTGCCATGACTGAGATTACTTACTGTAAAGAATAATGTGGCCTTTGAAAGTAATTCCAAGAAAAGCAATAAAAAAATGCTTTAGGAAATCAGATCTCAAGTGAGCTTTGTGGAACAGGAAATCTCATTTGGAAGTATGACTGCAAGACATTCAGCTGCAGGACAGTTTTAACTAACCTTTTAAATCCAATAATTCCAATATGAGAGTAAAGACTAGGATCACAAGGCACTAAAACTAGTATATCACAGTATTTAAAACATTTAAAATTATTGAAGTATTAAAAACATGGGAATTGTTAAATCAAAAAGCAGTATTTTCCACAAATAGTTATCCTAATGTGTAGATAATTATTTAACACTTCAGAATTTAAAAACGTTAAAAAAAAACTTTACAAATTCTTTGCTTCCCAGGATGAAATAACTTTCTCCAATTTTTAGCTTAATGTTTGTATTTCTAAATGTATTTTGATTAAAAACCTTAAATCATTCTCGAGGATTTTCTTGGGAGATAGCAATATTCTGTATCTTGATTGGGGTGGTGGTTCATGAGTATATACATTTATCAAATGACATGAAATTCCAGCCTCAACAACATGGCAAGACCTCCTCTCTCTACAAAAAATAAAAAAAGATGGCATGCACCTGTGGTCCCAGCTACTTGGGAGGCTGAGGTGGGAGGATCACTTGAGCCCAGAAGGTTGATGCTGCAGTGAGCCGTGCTCATACCACTGCACTCTAGCCTGGGCAACAGAGTGAGACCCTGTCTCAAAAAAAAAAAAAAAAAAAATTTTATGAAACCTATATCCTTAAAATATGTGGATTTTACTGCATGTAAATTATACCTTGATAAAGGTGATTTTTAAAAATTCAACTTGTCTTAAAATGAATTAAAAAAGAATTATCAAGGCCATTAAATTTGATTTCTAATAAATGTTGCTCTCAATTTATTTCATAGTTCAAATTGTCAATAATACAATATACTACACATGCTTTTTTTTAAAAAGAGAGAATATAAAAAATAAACCTCCTCCAAAGCCTATAAAATTATTCTAAGTAATTATACTCAGTGAAAATAAATTGAGAAAATCTGAGTAAAATGTGATTTTTTGAGAACATAGCTGAATCATTAAGTCCTGACAGTTACCTGAAGTTCTGCATAAACTGTACAAATGCTTCAGTTCTTTCAGCAAGTGGCACAATGATATTAATAACTGATCTAGTGATGTCAATCACCTCACTCTTCACTTTCATGAGAGGTCCAAAAGGACGGAAGAGGGTCACATGTCTATATTCCATAAGGTCTGCTTTCTTAAAAAACAGTTCATACTGCGTGCCCTTATCTCTCTCGGTGCGATAATAACCTAAAGGAAAGAGGAACAAAGACATCTCTATGTCAAAGTTTACAAATTCAATGGGAAGACAGATTTTACTCACTTAAACATCAAGGGCATTAAAGCAGACCTGCAGGATTTTTATCTATTTGTGAAAATACTTATCCCCACTGCACAGTCAGCAACAATTACTCTTTTAAAAGAAAAAGTTAAAAAATCTTCACTGTTCTGTTATTTATTTATTTTTTTAAAGACAGGGTTTCACCATGTTGGCCAAGCTGGTCTTGAACTCCTGACCTCAGGTGATCCGCCCGCCTCGGCCTCCCAAAGTGCTGAGATTACAGGCGTGAGCCACCACGTCTGGCCACTGTTCTTTTATTCAATATTCAATCTATAAAATATACTCCAAATGACAATTATTCCTTTTTACATATGACTTTTTAAAAATACTAGAGCCTATCAATATGATAACCATGATAAATAATAAATTACTTCTAGCAATATTAAAATCTAGACCCAAGAGCCACAATTGTTATTTGTTTAGGTCAACTAAAATAAATCGATGCCTTCATGTTAGTTATGTGATATAAAGAGTGCCACATGGTCTCAATTTTGAGGAAGAGCCAGTCTTTGAAGGAGACAGAAAAATAGACAAATAATAACAATATAGTGCTATATATGTATCTGTATATATGTGACTATACATACATATATATATATATATATATATATAAAATCACTGATAGAGTGAAGTCAAAGAAAAATTGGTACAGATTTAAACTCAGTTATTTGAGATGCCTTTCAGAGAAAAGCATGAACATCTACGAGGCAACCTGATTTTTAAGTGTGATGCTCAGGAGAGAGAAGGTTAGACCTACAGATGTGTGGGTCACTCAGTCAATATCTGGGTATAAAATGGTGAATAAAATAGATTTGGTCCCGACTTTCCTGAGGTTCACAGTTTAGTAGGAAGCACAAACCAGGAAATGAGCAATGCCATATGCTGTGACAAGCAGTATGAATGAACAGGTGACAAGAGCAAACAGAAGTACTGCTATCTTAGACTTGAGGTTGCAGATGACTTCTCAGAAGAAGTGATATCTGAACTAAAGTCTAGAAAAGGAATAGCAATTAGTTTTCATTATTAATTACTACTAATTATCCTCCTTGCAGTGGGCAGGCAGTGGCACAGCAGAGGAAAAGTGAGAAACAGAATATGTTCCATGTAGAGAAAAATCCTGAAGTAACAGAATCCAAGAAGAGTTATAAGACAAAAGCAGGAGGTGCAGAATATAAAACTGGCATAGCTCCCTTTCTTTTTGGGGAGAGCTGATACGAGGACATTTTATGCATGTTACTTAGTTATCTTATTTCCTCTGCAGCTTCCCATTCTGCCATAAGCTACAAACGTACATTAAGAAGATAAAAAGCTGAGCTTGCAGAAAAATTAGAAGAGTTTTGAGCAAAACAATCGATCAAATGGCAGAAAATGACAGTAGAAAAAAGAGGAGACCACAGGGAAAGGGAGCTGCAATGCCACAGCAAAGCATAACGCCCTCCCTTATGGCCTCCAAAGGCCTCAGGATATTATATTAATACTACTGTGCAGCAAGTGATGGCCATGATGATTCAGAGTCAAAAAGTCTACATGTGATATACCAGGGGTCCCTAACTCCAGGCCACAGACTGCTACTGGTACGTGGCCTGTTGGGAACCAGAAGGCACACCAGGAGGTGAGTGGCTGGAGCATGGCAAGCATTATTACCTGAGCTCTGCCTCCTGTCAGATCAGCAGCTGCACTGGATTGTCACAGGCTTGAAAACCCTGTTGTGAATTGCGCATGCAAGAGATCTATGCTGTACGCTCTTTATGAGAATCTAACTAATGCCTCATGATCTCAGGTGAAACAGTTTCAGCCCAAAACCATCCTCACCAACCCATGGAAAAATTATCGCTCATGAAACCAGTCCCTGGTGCCAAAAAGGCTGGGGACCACTGTGATACACAGTTTATAAAATCAAGCAAAGAGAACTTTCAATAAACATTTATTTTCAAAATGGTTTAAGTCAGCAATTAAATGTCTAGCAGGGAGTGTAAAGGAGATGGGTAGGGATCTAGAATTACTGTTTATATCAATCAACAAATATCCTAAATTTTATAGCAGTGTTCTTCAACCTGTGAGTCATATTCCATCTTGATACATAAAAATTCCACAGTCTTTCTGAAATATGTATTAGGAAATAGGTATTTCCTTACTTTACCAAATACCAAGTATGCTTTTTAAACCATGTATGACCCCTTCTTCAGATATGCGCTTCTCCTTCCTCCAATACGGAAAATAGCTACTAGTCTACTAGTTTTTTATTTCCTTTATCAAATGGTTTTCAAGTTTTGAACCTTAGTTTACACATTTTTAAAAACATAAAAAAGGACATGAAGATCAGATAAGTGAGGAATATAAATCATACACATGCAACAAGAGCTGTTTTATTCTATTACCCTAGTCCTTATTCTCCCTTTTTATTATGATCTCATTACACCTTTTTCCAGAAAGTCACTTAAAATTCTTGGTGGAATGAAGTGGGAAAAACTTACATGTTTTAATACTGTGGATAATGACTGACTTATATTACCAGCATACAATACTAGTGTTTGTTTTACTAACATAATATTGACCAACATATTTTTCACATTACCTTCTATGAAGTCATTTTCATTAAATATCAGTTTCTCTCCAAGGGGACCCTCCTCATCTTCTTGTTCATCATCTTCATCAGGATTATTAATGACCTCCAAGCCAGCTTCAATAACTTCCACCAATTCATCTCGTTTGTCTTTTCTAACTGGTTTTTCTTCAGGATGGCGAGTAAGACCCATTTCCAATTGAAATACTTTCATTAAGGTAAAACTTTCAAAGGGAATGACCCCATACTCACTGGGTAGTTTGGCCCCTATGCTAACTTCAGCTTTGTCAATTTGGGAATGAAGAAACTCTAAAAGATCACTAGGTGCTTGCTCTTTGTTGCCTTGATAGCCTATGCCATTAGCCCCTATATTCTTTCTTTCTTGCAATGACCTCATCTTCTCACTCATTTCTTGTAATTCTTGTTTTAGTTGGGCAATTTGGCGTTTCAGACTGGTTGCCCTGGTCTGATAATGTTCTTCTTGTTCCTGTAGGAGGGCTTGATAATACTCTTTACCGTAATTTTCCCCAACAACACCAGGAAGAGATGCATTTCCATCAGTCTGGGGGGCACATTCCAGAAGGTACATAAATAATACCAAACTGCAGAGCAAAGCGAGGCCCAACAGCAGCCAGTGGGTCCGGGTGTGAAGAATCAATCCTCTTCTAGGCATTCTTATTAACATGTATTTGCCTAACAAAATAAGCTCTTTGTGTGTTCATACCTTTAGTAAAAAGTTACCAAAAATTAAAAACAAAATCAGAATTTCCATAAAAGGTACCCAAATAATTCTGCCGCAGCTTTAAGTTTTTCTTTCTTCAGCAATCATGACTACTTGCAGAAATGAGAAATTGTGTATACTTTCTGTATTGTTACCAATGATATCCAGAATAAAGCAATCTGATATATAAAATCCACATTATATTGGCAGTGATTTTTCTGAAAGACACAGATCAGAATCAATCAGAATTTTGTTTCCTTAAGGATATCAAATTTGTTTGTAGCTTCAGTAAACTTAGCTACATGACTACTACATGTAGAGAACTATGAGAGGTACTAATATAATATTCAATAAATACTAGGAGAATTTCTCTCTTTTTTTTTTTTTTTTTTTTGAGACAGAGTCTCACTCTATCACCCAGGCTGGAGTGCAGTGGCACAATCTCGGCTTACTGTAACCTCTGCCTCCTGGGTTCATGTGATCCTTCCACCTCAGCCCACCGAGTAACTGGGACTATGGGCACCTGACCACCATGCCCAGCTAATTTTTGTATTTTTAGTAGAGACGAGGTTTCACCATGTGAGCCAGGCTAGTCCTGACCTCAGGTGATCTGCCCACCTTGGCCTCCCAAAGTGCTGGGATTACAGGTGTAAGCCAGTAAGGCCTGGCATGGGAGAATTTTTAAAAATACCTTACAAAACAATAAATTATGTATATTATTTTTAGTATGTCTACATGGCTATAAGCTGAATCAAAGAAACATTAAAATTATGTTCAGCATAGTCTGTATTACATATATTCTACTGTTTTCTAATTATTTGAAAATTATATTGCTTATACCTCTTTATTAACATATTTCAATTACCACACCATTTCCCAACTAAAGCTTATGACTATTTGGGAACTGAGTATCTAGAAACTGTTTCTGTTATAGTAATAATGGTTTACTGGAAAGAGAAATTTTCTTCCAGTTTATTCAATTCAAGCATTCTACCTCATTAATTTCTACTGCTCAACCTAGCCAATCTAGGAGCCTTAAAATTAAGTGGGAGAAAGAACAATTTCAAAAGGTCAGAGATATCTGGAAAACATTAAGAAAACATATTTATATCCAATGTCTTCCAGTAGATTATTTGCACATTAGACCACATAATTCTTTCCACTGTATTACACATCAACAGATTTCCTACAAGTCTAAAAAGGTTTGGAGTCTATACAAAGAAAAAACATGAACAATTTAATCATGTTTATTGGCAAAGAAAAAAATAAAAAACCATTTATAAACTTATAAAATTAGATGCTATCATTAATGCTACAACCAGTTGTGTGAACTCTCCCACGTATTTAAACTAATGATTCTTAACTCTAAAAACAGAGGTTTAACTTAGGACAAGGGAGGCAAGGAGACCTCCACTGCAAAGAGAACTTCCATTGTAACAAAGTGCTTGTTGAGGGATAATGTGATATGACAGCAGGCTTTTAACAGTAATGGTTTTCTCAGTGCAGCAAAACCTGGAAGATCACTACAGTATATCAGTCCTAGTCACTTTCTTAATGAGTAGGAAACCCTGGATGCTTTCTCTGGAAAATGTTGCAATGCACATTTTTTGTGTGTGTGATAACATGTCCGTATAAAACATACGATAAATGAATATTTCTTATGGCCAATATACCACAAGTAATGGTCTTAACTCTCCTTAGCCATTTATTATTTTAGTAAACCAAATGACAACCAAGTATCTTGAAAAATTTAATTCACTACAAGGGAGTCTTTTACTATGACAGCATCTCGCTTACTGATTATAAATCTTGTTTGGGTGATGTAGAAAAAAATAGTTGGCTTTAAGAAATACTGTCTAATAAAAAAAAATACAAAACTAATATTTCCAGGACTTAACCATACCTCAAAATCATAATCCCTAGCATAAGAAGACACTTTAATTTCATTATTTAAAAGATAAATTTAGCAGTATCTATTTTAACTATTAAGTTATCACTAGCCCATTAGGGAAAAGAACTTAAAATATAGAGACATAATCTTGTATAATAAAGATATACATACTTTAATTAATAAAGATATACATACTTAAGCATACTATACTCAAAACTGAAGTGAAACTGGATAACAGAACTACCACTATCTTTTATTAATGTGGGTACCTCATACGTTTTCTTTATATACATGATGTATTTTAGACTATAAGAGATAACTCAGAAAATGGGTCACTACTGAAGGTTTACTTTTCAATAAAATAGAATGGAAAATATCAATGGTAGTGTTTAACTAAGGTCATCTTTCTTCCTCTCCCCTTTAAGAGAAATAGTTTTTGAGATATCCCACTTAATATTACAGTTAAATATTTTCCAATAAAATGAAAGAAAGGATACTGTAATTACTTCAGAATGTAAATGTTAGTTGCATAATTCTGTGGTTATTAAAAACAAAAGATTCTTTTAAATCTTTAGGCAATTAAAATCTTTTTTGTGTAGTTCCTGAAAGGAAAACTTTGGCCATATTCTATAAGATTACATTATAACTGTTCTATAATATGAATATGTTAAGAATATTATAGAAAACATTTTCTGCATTTTCTGCTGTTACATCTTGATTGTCATGATTCTATGAAATGTGTTTGTATCATGAAAACAGTTGATCACAGCCCAGAGTTAATCCCAACAAGCCTTCTAAGCGCAAATACAGATAGTTAAGTGTGCTGAGGAGAGAAAGGAATAATGTGAAGATGGGAAAATAAGCTGTTAAAGGTATGTGATATGAAATCAAAGATCTCAGGATTGAAAGAAACCTTAGAGGCTATCAATTCTAACTCTCTAAAACGGGCTAAAAAACTGACTTCCTCTTACAACCAAGATGAAGTAACGAGCCAGATTTACTCTTAGATTTTCTCTCTTTAGTTGGCTTGAAACAACCAAAACAAACAATCCCTCCTGCCAAAAAAACCCAAAATATGAAACAATGATTTTCAAAATATTAAACATCAGGTAACAAAAGACAGTGATCCCCAGAGAAACAAGAAGCAAGTGGTTACCAACTTATTGCCTTATTTTCTTAGCCACAAGCAGAGCCCAGCAGATTCCCTGAGTTGATGGGATGCAGCTCACAGTCTGAGGAGACCAAGGTTTATCTAGAATTAAAGCATGTAGTACCAGAGTGGATACAGCTGCAGAGAGAGAATGCCACAAATCTGAATAGGACATCCCATGGGTATTTGGCAGAGCACTGATCAGTGAAGGCTATGAGGCAGCTAAAAGACTAAGGAAAGGACCACACAAAAAATCAGAGGACACAGAACCCAGCATTCATACAGGGCCAAGATTAGTGCATGTTCCCACCAGACAGACTGGAAAACCTCAAAATTCACGGAGCACTGGGTAGAACATTCAAAAAAGTCTTGCCTCAGTAGTGGGAAATAATTAGCTCTAGACTAAACATGGCACTAGTCCTGCCAATACATCTTAAAAGCAAGATCTGAAAGGGTCACATTATTTCCAAGTAATAGCACAACAAGCCTTAAGAATATTTATAAGAGTATAAAAATATCCAGTACTCAACAAAATAAAATCCACAATATCTGGCATCTCAACAAAAATTACCAGGCATAAAAAAAATATGACCTGTAATGAGAAAAATCAATGATTAAAACTGACCAATGATTAGAACTGACAAATGTGAGAATCTGCAGAAAAGGACACCAAAACAGCTATCATAAATTGTATTTTTTTTTTGAGACAGAGTTTTGCTCTGTCACCAGGCTAGGGTGCAGTGGCATCATCTCATCTCACTGCAACCTCCACCTCCCGGGTTCAAGTGATTCTCCTGCCTCAGCCTCCCAAGTAGTTGGGAATACAGGTATGCCTACCACACCCAGATAATTTTTCTATTTTTAGCAGAAAAAGGTTTCACCATGTTGGCCAGGATGGTCCCCACCTCCTGACCTCGTGATCCACCTGCCTTAGCCTCCCAGAGTGCTGGGATCACAGGCATGAGCCACTGTGCCTGGGCCTGGCCATAACTCTATTTTTAAAATGATGTTTACGTTCAAAAAATTAAGGAGAGGTATGGATGACATAACAGAGATGCAAGTTAAGCTTCAGGAGATGAAAATTTCAGTGTCTGAGATGAAAAATACACTGAATGGGATTAATGGCAGATTAGATATTTAAGAAGAAAATATTAGTAAACTGAAGATGTAGCAACAGCAACTACACAAAATGCAGAAAGAAAAAAATAAAAAATTTAAACGACAACTTCAAACAGCCTAATATACATGTAATTGGAGTCCCCAAAGAAGGGGGAAGGAATCAGGAGAAATACTTAAAGAAATAAGGCTATAAACACACATAAGAAGCTCAACTAATCCCAAATAGCCATAAAGACAATTACAGCAAGGCCCATGATAATCGTATTGCTCAAATCCAATATAAAGAGAAAAACCTTAAAACTGGCCACATGAAAAATGCACACCGCATACAAGGAACAAAAGGTAATAATGACAGATTACTCTTTGAAAACTGCAAGTAA
Organism: Cacajao melanocephalus; assembly: GCA_963573385.1. Classification (NCBI taxonomy): domain Eukaryota; kingdom Metazoa; phylum Chordata; class Mammalia; order Primates; family Pitheciidae; genus Cacajao; species Cacajao melanocephalus. The sequence continues at coordinate 16,343 of CAUYLG010034246.1, forward strand.
GATGACAGTGGAACAATTATCTTTAAAGAACTGAAAGGAAAAATATGCCAACCTACAATTCTATGCCCAGAACAATTATATTTGAAAAAGGCAAAATACAGTCTCTGACATAAAAAGCTAAAAGAATTCATACACCTGTACTATAAGTCTTTTAGGCAGAGGAACATAATACCAGAAGGGAATATGAATTTATACAAAGCAATGAAAAACATCATTGATAACATAAGATTTTTGTTCATTATTATCTAAACCTGTTCAAAAGACAACAGAATAAAATGGACAATCCTAGAAAGACATAAACTAACAAAACTGATTTAAGAAGAAATACTGGATATGAACAGACTTATATGACAAAAGACTGAATTAATAATTTAAAAAACAACTCCTCACAATGAAAAGTCCAGGCCCAGAGGCTTCACTAGTGGAATCTACCAAACATCTAAATAAGAATTATTATTAAATAAGAATTATCTTCACAGAGTCTTCCAAAAAATAGTAAAGGAGGAAGCATACTATAAGGTCTGTATTATCCTGCTACCAAACCTAAAGATATTAAAAGAAAATCATAGGCCAATATCCTATATGAATATAAGTGCAAAAATTCTCAACAAAAATACTAGCACAATGAACCCAGCAATATATAAAAGGAATCATACATCATGACCAAATAAGATTTATCCCAGGACTGCAAGGTTAGTTTAACATCTGGAAATCAATTAATGCAATATACCATATAAACAGAAGACAAAATTCACTTGATCATCTCAACAGACAAGGAACAAGCATTTGACAAAATCCAACATCATTTCCTAACAAAAAGCATTCAATAAACTAGAAGGGATCTTCTTCTTCTTCTTCTTCTTCTTTTTTTTTTTTGAGACAGAATCTCGCTCTGTTGTCCAGGCTAGAGTGCAGCGGTGCAATCCTGGTTCACTGCAACCTCCACCTCCCGGGTTCAAGTGATTCTCCTGCTTCAGCCTCCAGAGTAGCTGAGATTACAGGTGTGTGCCACCACACCTGGCTAATTTTTTCGTAATTTTAGTAGATTCGGGGTTTCACCATTTGGTCAGGCTAGTCTCGAACTTCTTACACCTCGTGATCTGCCCGCTTGGGCCTCCCAAAGTGCTGGGATTACAGGCGTGAGCCACCATACCTGGCTGGGACCTTCTTAATCTAAGAAAGGGTACCTACAAAAAACCCATACCTAATATTGTATTTAATGATGAAAGACTGAATGATTTTCCCCAAGATTAGGAATAAGACAAGGATGTCTGCTCTTGTTACTTCTATTTACATTGTACTAGAGGAGGTTCTAGCCAGGGCAATTAGGCAAGAAAATGAACTAAAAGGCATTGAAATTGGAAAGCAAGAAGTAAAATTATCCTTATTTGCAGATGATATGATCTATATGCAGAAAATCCTAAGAAATTCACTAAAAATCTGTTGTAACGAATAAATGAGTTCAGCCAGGTTGTAGGACACAATATCAATACACAAAAATCAATTACATTTCTATATATTAGAAACAAACAATCTGAAAATGAAATTAAGAAAACAATTGTATATACAGTATAGCATCAAAAAGAATAAAATAGGAATAATTTTAACAGAAGAACTGTAAGAACGTGTACTCATAGAAACTACAAAACAATGTTGGAAAAAATTTAAGAAGATTTAAATAAATGGAAAGACACCAAACTCACGACTGGAAGATTGAATATTGCTAAAAGGGTAATATTCTCCCAATTGATCTATAGATTAAACACAATCCTCTTCAAGAATCCCAGTGGACTTCTTACAGAAATTGGCAAGCTGATCTTAAAATGTATACAAAATCAAGAAACCCAGAATAATCCAAACAATCTTGAACAAGAAAAATGAAACTGGAGGAACCACACTTTACAATTCCAAAAATTACTACAGAGCCACAGGTAATTAAGACAGTGTGACATGGTGTAAAAATAGACATACAGTCAATGGAATGGACCTTAAAGCCCCAAAATAGTCACATTTATGGTTAGTTGATTTTCAACAAGAGTAGCAAGGCAATTCAATGGAAGAAAGAATAGTTTTTTCAATCAACAGTACTGGGACAACAGGATATTTACATGTAAAAGAATGAAACTAGACTCCTACTTCTCATCACATTCAAAAATTATCCCAAAATGGGTCAAAGATCTGAATGTAAAGCCAAAATTACAAAACTTTTAGAACAGGCGAACATGGTGGCTCAAGCCTGTAATCCCAGCACTTTGAGGTAGAGGTGGGTGGATTACCTAAGGTCGGGAGTTTGAGACCAGCCTGACCAACATGGAGAAATCCCGTCTCTACCAAAAACACAAAATTAGCCGGGTGTGGTGGCACATGTTTGTAATCCCAGCTACTCAGGAGGCTCAGGCAGAAGAATCGCTTGAACCCAGCAGGCGGAGGTTGCAGTGAGCCGAGATCACATCATTGCACTCCAGCCTGGGCAACAAAAGTGAAACTGTCTCCAAAAGAAAAAAAAACCTCTTAGAACAAAACCTACGTGTAAATATTTGTGACCCTGGATCAGGCAACAGCTTCTCAGATGACACCAAAGACAAAACAAGTATTAATTGGACAGCATCAAAATAAAAAACTTGTGCTGCAGAGGACATCATCAAGAAAGTGAAGAAATAACCCACAGAATTAAAGAAAACATTTGTAAATCATTGTCTGTCTCACTTTAAAAAGTAAAAAGATAAGTAACTCAACAAGCAAAAGATCTAAACAGACATTTCTCTAAAGAAGACAAATAAATGGTCTATGTAAGTACATGAAAAGATGCTCAACATCATTAGCCAAAAAGCAAATGCAAATCAAAATCACAATTAGACACCACTCCACATCCACTAGCATGTAATTCAAAGTGAATCACAGATCTAAATAGAAAACCTAAAACTATAAAACTAAAAGCATGCATAGGATAAAATCTCTGTCACTCTGAGTTAGGCAAAGATTTCTTAGATATGATATTTAATAGCATAAATGATGAATTGGATTTCATCAAACTTAGCAACCTGTGCTCTTTCAAAGACATCGTTAAGAGAATGAAAAGACAAGTCATGGGCCTGGAGAGAATATGGGTAAAGCATGCATCTTATAAAGGACTTGTACCAAGAATATATTTAACAACTATCAAAATGAAATAACAAACACAACACAACTAAAATGTGGGAAAAGATCTGAACACTTCAAATAAACACTTGAAAAAGATGCTCAACATTGCTAGTCATTAGGCAAATCCAAATCAAACTATAATGAAACACCTATACGGAAGGGCTAAAAACAGAATAGCTAACATTAAAAAGAATGACTATACCAAGTGTTGGTAACAATGTGGAAGGACTAGAACTTTCATACACTGCTGATGGGAATATAAAATAGTTTTGTTAATAAGTTATGAACTTGACAAGTTAGTTTCTTTTCTTTCTTGCTCTGTTACCAGAGCTGGAGTACAGTGGCTTTATCATATTATAGCTCACTGCAGCCTAACTCCTGGGCTCAAGTGATCTTCCTGCCTCAGCCTCCCTAGTATCTGGGACTACAGGTGGGAGCCACTACACCTGGTGTGATGGCTAATAATGAGTGTCAACTTGATTGAATTTAAGTATACAAAGTATTGTTCCTGGGTCTGTCTGTGAGGATGTTGCCAAAGAAAATTAGCATTTGAATCAGTGAAGTGGGGGGGCAGACCCACCCTCAATCTGGGTGGGCACCATCTAATCAGCTGCCAGTGGGGCCAGAATAAAGCAGGCAAGAGAAGACGGAAGCACTGACTTAGTCAGTCTTACAGACTTCATCTTTCTCCCATGCTGGATGCTTCCTGCCCGGACACATCAGACTCCAAGTTCTTCACCTTTTGGACTCTTGGACTTACACCAGTGGTTTGCTAGGAACTCTTAGGCCTTTGGCCACAGACTAAAGGCTGCACTGTCAGCTTCCCTCCTTTTGAGGTTTTCGGACCCAGACTGATCCACCAATGGCTTCCTTGCTCCTCAACTTGTAGACAGCCTACCATGTGACTTCACCTTGTGATGGTGTGAGTCAATTCTCCTTGATAAACTCCCTTTCATATATACATATATCCTCTTAGTTCTGTTCCTCTAGAGAACCCTAATACACTTGGCTAAAATTTTTTTTTTTTTTTTTTTTTTTTAGAGAGAGGGTCTTGCTATGTAGCCCAGGCCAAGTTTCTTAATAAGCCTACTCATATGATCCAGCCATTCCATTCCTAGATATTCACCCAAAAGAAATGAAAGCACACATTCATACTATTAAAATAAGATGGAGACCAGGTCTGTAAATCCCCTGAACAGAAAAAGCCAGTTAAGTCATTAAAACAACCTTCACCTGGTTTGATTTGCAAATATAAGCAATAGAAGCAACTTACCTTGAGCTGTTTGCAAATGGTAAGTGAAACTCTCATTATTTTTTTGTCTGTGCCTACATTAAAGAAAAGTTAGGCGGGGCATGGTGGCTCATCCCTGTAAGTACTTTGGGAGGCTGAAGGAGGAGGATCACTTGAGGCCCGAATTTGAGATCAGCCCAGGCAATATAGCTAGCAAGACCTTGTGTCTATAAGAAATTTAAAAATTAGCCAGGCATGGTGGTGCATGTCTGTAGTCGCTGTTGTCCTGGTTACTCAAGATGCTGAGGTGCGAGGATCACTTGAGCCCAGGAATTCAAAGCTGCAGTGAGCTACGATCATACCAAGGCACTCCAGCTCTGGGTGACTCTAGCCCTGTCTCTTAAAAAACAAAAAAGAAACAAACGAACTTGGTCTAAGTCAACTAGAAGCCATCAGCTAACTTATATAACTAGGGAGTTTCCAACAGGATGGACTAAATAAGGTAACTATATAAATGTAATTAATCAAATATTTTCTTTGCCTTGCTTCCTTGTTCACCCTATAGAAATCTTGTGCTCCCATTCCTTTGGTGGAGTCCCAAATCGCTTTTGATTTGTTGCTGCCTGATTCATGAATTGCTGTTTGCTCAGACAAAACTCTAAAATTTTATTCTGCCTCAGTTTATATTTTAACAATACAAAAACTTGTATACAAATGTTCAGAGCAGCCTATATGTGTAGAACCCAAAAGTAGAAACAAGCCAGTGTCCACCAACAAGTAAATGAACAAACTGTAAAACAGACATACAATGGAATACTGCTCAGCAATAAAAAGGAATAAACTCTGACACATGCTTCACCATGGACAAATATTAATAATTACTCTGAGTAACAGGAGCCAGGCAACAGAAGTACTTAGTATATGAGTTCATTTACACAAAATTTTAGAAAATGCAAGGTAATTTGTAGTTACAGAAAGTAAATCAGTCAATGATTGCCTGTGGTAGGTAGTACCAAGAAGGAATTATAAAAAGGGATGAAAAAACTTTTGTGAGTAATGGATTTGCTCATTACTTTGGTTGTAGTGATAATTTCACAGGTGTCTACATATGTTAAAACTTACCAAAGTGTCAAATTGTACCTTTAAATATGGGTAGTTTATTTTATGTCAATTATACCTCAATGAAGCTGTTTAAAAAATAAAGCCAAGTCAGATTTAGTAGCAGTGCCAAAAAGGCATTTGTAAAACAAACAAACAAAAAAACCCTCCAGATTGTTTACTGAAGTATAAAGATGTGTTGATTACAAGTTTGCATTTAAAAAACAAAACTAAGCCCCTTATCTCCCCAAAAGTAGAGTACTACGTATTATTCTAAAGGTGTTATCATATCTTTTCTCTTTGCCTTGTAACTTGGAGACTACAGAAGTGTTAAAGATTGTTAATTCTACAGCACTGGTCCCTTACATAATAATACGACCCTTAAGCAGTTTCTACTTAACCTTAATTCTATACAACCTTTGGTACTACGAACACAAATTTTATGCATAATTTCTAGGACATGTACATTGCAGTATGTCAAACTAACCTCCCATAAGACTAATCTACTGCTCTCTGAAGGATATAATCCATTTGAGTCTATTATAAAACATATTCTGTATAATCTTCCTAAATTTTCTGCACAGAACAATTTCTCATTAAAGTTTTCAAAAACTAAATTTATAATTTTCAGTTCACTTTTTACACAGCAAAAACAAAGCCACACAATTATTTGGAAAACATAACCAGTCAGAAAACGAAACCATTATGAAGTGTAAGTACCCACAAAGGAGGAGATTAGAACGTTTTATTTCTTGATGAATTATTGATAGCTTGATGAGTATTACAGTGATGCATGGGTTGTCAACATATTATTGAATAAGTGGTCTGTAAGTACTGATCATCTGAAAGCAGCACTTAATCAACAAATACTTGATTACCTACTGTGTGTCAAGCACTGTGCTAAGTACCAAGGACAAGTAATATCAAAGGGATCCTTTTGACAGGGTGTTTCTGGAGAAAACTATACTCATGGTACCTGGATTTCAGCAAGACAAAGGAGAAAAATGTGCCAAACTGTGGTACAGTATAAACAACTTAAAGAGTCAAGTGTAACAGCTAGTTAATAGCTATGTAATCTTGGGCATAACACTTCACCTCTTAGGGCTGCCTCTAAAAAAAAATGAGGCAGTTTTGCCTGAACAGCCAATGTTCCTTCCAAGATATTATGATACCTTTAATTAACACACACACACACACACACACACACACACACAGAATTTTTGGAGGGCAAACTTGATTTAAACGCACAAGCCATTTAATCCAGCAATTCACAATTATACTTTCCTGATTCTATACTACAGAAGTATCCATACTACTATATAAAGTCACATAGGATGTTCATCAGTGTTACATGTAACAGCAAAATAAAAACATAAGCAACGTAATGTTCATCAATAGGGGAAAGGTTAAATTAACTGCAGATATTTATACAACAGAATATTTTAAAGAAATTAGGTACATCTTTATGTACTGATGTAGATAATACCCACAAAATGGTTTTACCATGTTGCAACTATTTTTTTCTCAGTTTGTCTTGTCTACCATAGACTTGGGAGCCAGGTGGCCTAAATTCAAAGATCTGCACCATAGTTTCCTAACTCTTCACTACAGACCAATTTCATAATCTATGTAAACTTCAGTTTCCCCCTCTGTTAAATGGGAATAATTACAGAACCTACCTTAGAGTATAATTGTAACAATTATTCAAGTAAAACCTGATAAGCGTAAGTGTTCAATAAGTGTTAGGTATTATTTCCCATTAAGCAAAGTTTTGCTGTTGTTGTTGGTGGTGGCAATAGACTAAAATCTATCAATCTTTTCCTACTCCTTGATTTTAGCTACCTGAAGTAATCCTACTAAAAGTATTTTCCCCCTCATACAGATAGCTAATTCTTGCCATTTCTCATGCAATCCATGCTCTTGTCACTAATTTGAAATGCCACCTTTATCATCAGCAAATTTCCCATATGTGCATAACTCCATTTCTGGCTTCTAAACCAAGAATCAGCAAATATTTTAAGTCAGACAGTAAATGTCACAACCAGTCGACTCTGCCTCTGTGGCACAAAAGCAGTCATAGACAATATGTAAGTGAATGAGCATAGCTGTGCTCCAAGGGACACTGAAATTTGAACTTCATATAATTTTCATGGGTCAGTAAGCATTTTCTTCTTTTCCTCCAACATTAAAAAGTGTAAAAGCCAGTCTTAGATCATAGGCTATACTAAAATAAGCAGCCAACCGTATTTGGCAACCCCTGCTTTACACTTCCAAAAAATTTCTATACTTTAAAAATTTCACAAAATAAATACATGTGATAGAAAGGTTAAACATCATACAGGGGCACACAACCCCAATCCCTGCTGTGAGCCAATAGGGAAGAAGAGTGGGTAACAGTCAGTAAACCTAACACATCTTTCTATAAGCTCTCAGAAGAGGCATACTTCTTGATCATCCTCACTGTACAGATGAAGAAACAGAGACCAGAGAGGGAAGGGTTGATTCTGTCTGGCTCAGGCTCCCCAGGACTCTGCCTGGACACTCCTACCTTCAGGATCTCTGTTATCTCTGTGGTTATTTCTTCTTTTTCAATTTCTAATGCCTCCTGGAACTCCTATTAAATGTATATTGGCTCTTCTAGATCTACTTTGCATGTCACGGCTAGTCTTTCCTCCTTTTTCTTTTTTGAGACAGTTTCACTGTCAGCCAGGCTGAAGTGCAGTGGCAGCCTCCACTGACTGAACAGCTGGTACCACAGGTGTGCACTACCATACTGCAAAATTAAAAAATTATGTGTAGAGATAGGGTCTCATTATGTTGCCTAGGCTGGTCTCAAACTCCCGGGATCCAGCAATCATCCTGCCTCAGCCTTCCAAAGTGTTGAGATTATAGGCATAAGCCACCACACCCGGCCCTTTCCTCTCCTTTTTTTTTTTTTTTCATGGCAGCCAGTAAGTGTTCAGTAGACATAATACCTTAAGAAATTTGAAGATACTAATACTTATTTTAAAGTTTTCTTCTGTCTTACATTAGCTCCACTGCTTCAGTGCCTAGCTCTTGTATTTGTTTGGTCTGAGGCTTCTCTTAGATGCTACTGATTTCTCACAAACGTTTAGTGATTTTTGTTGCATGTTCACATTATAAATGTGCTAGTATCTCAGTCCATATGGAAATCACTGTACTCTTGCTGTAAATTTACATTTGTAACTAGCCCTACCACTCAATTTTACACTTATACCTAGTACTTCTGTGGCATGACAATAACAATGTAAGTTCTTTGACTTGCAGCCCATGATTCTTCAATCCACTTTTAGTTATATCCTTTTGGCATTTCATTTCCCCCCAAAAACCACTAATTTGAGTAGCACAGTTCTTACGTAAGTGTTATGCCAAACTTCAGAGTCATATCCTCACTAGCTCTAACAGACTTGTCTAACAGTTAAACAAGCAATGACGGTCTGACAGAAGACAGTCATAAATGTGCAATCCAAGGGATAAATAATAATATGGTAACAAATGAATCATTAAGTAAATTCATAATAGTTACCCTTTTTTTAAACCAACCTTGAATGTTATATTAGTTAAAATAACAAATTGTATTACATTAAAAAAAAAGACTCCATGTTAGTTAAAATGTAATTTTCTGCCTATGTCATGACTCAGTCATTCTACAGCTGACAGAAATGCATACAAATGCTCACCAAGACATTTAATTTACAAGAATGTCCACAGTATTATTTTGAGACTGAGTCTCGCTCTGTTGCCCAGGATGGAGTGCAGTGGCACAACCTCGGCTCACTGTAACCTCTGCCTCTCAGGTTCAAGCAATTATTCTGCCTCAGTCTCCCGAGTAGCTGGGATTACATCACACCTGGCTAATTTCTGTATTTTTAGTAGAGATGGGGTTTCACCATGTTTACCAAGCTGGTCTCGAACTCCTGACTAGGTGATCCACCCGCCTCGGCCTCAAGTGTTGGGATTACAGGCCTGAGCCGCCACGCCAGGCCCACAGTATTCTTAATATCCGAAATACATCATATACAAAAATTAGGAATATAAATGTCCATCAACTGAAGAGTAGTCACATATTATTCAATGGAATATTACACAGCAATAATATAATACCATGAAATAGCATAGGTGTGTCCCACAAGCAATATGCTGAGAATACTACGCAATTCCATTAACATGAAGCTCAAAATAGAGAAAACTAAAAGCTGATGAGAGAAGTCAGAATACAGACGGGAAAACTGTATAACTGACTTGGGAGAAGCACAGGGAAACAGGATGATGGAACTGTTCTACAGTAATAATTTGATCAATCTGGTGGCTGCACAGGGTAGTATGTAAAAATTCATTGAGCTGTACAATTAAGATTTGCGCTCTTATTGATTTCATATGTATTTTCTACCTCAACAAAAACAAAGAGAAAAATGCAGCTTCTAAACTGGTTGGAACTGTGCTTATTTAGGCCAAACTTTTCTGAGCCACAAATATTGGAGATCCAACATCTTTTTTCATTCTTTTAGTCACATGACAAGTTTAAACAAATGGTACTGGAATAACATCACAAAATGAACGCTAACACTCTCAGGCATAAAATACTTGGCTTCTCACTTCCAAGATCGAAACTACTATTTTAACACAACATTCAAAACCCAACATTAATTCCACGAGACATGAAGGCCCTGTTTCTGCGAGCCTTGAATGATGGTGAAACGTCATGACATCCTGTATCTATTTCAAAAGCACGCTAGAAAAATGCCTCCAAGTTTAACAAGCCAAGGGCTCAGGAAGAAAAGCTTCAGATGTATAAACAAATTGTCATATCGCCAATACCATCATCACAAATAAAAGTATCACTGTCGTGCTTCCTGCGTTGCTCAGAGACAGGAGTCATTTTTAAGGTGTATTCTCTGACAACGCCAGAGGCTCCGCGTCTCTTCCGCCCCACAGAGCCCTTCACCACCGAGCATCTTTAGTGGCGCTCGCTGTGCCGCCTGCAGATAAAGAGGGGCTGCGGGCAGAACTATTTTAACGCGATGACTAGGTCACCGCTGACTAAAAAGTTTATCCACTGGAGGAGCAGAGACGGTGGTGAGTTGGTTTTTTTTTTAAAAAAACTGACATGCAAACCAACGGTATCTGGCAGCACCACACTCAGAAAAACACCGGGCTTTCCCTAAAACCGGAGCCGACACCGGCGGACTCATCCCTAAAGGACAGGGACCCCAGCAGAGCCAGTCCGCGAGGTGCCCCACCCGACCCAACAGGAGCCCGCAGCCCCGGCCGCGCCTCGGCGCCCGCACTGCCTGGGCCGGAGCCGACAGGAGTCGCGGACGGGCGGGCGAGGCCGGGCCAGGTACTCACCCTGCTCGCCCGCTCTGCGGTCCCCCGCCTCCTGCGCTGCCGGCACACCCGGGCGGCGCCCTGCGCCCTGGGAACGCCGCCGCCTCCTCAGCAGCCCACCCCCGGGCGCGCCGCCGCGCCTGAGCGGCTACTTCCGGCGCGGGTGAGGAAATGAGGCCGCCGTGCGCCTGCGGCCCCGCCCAGTGCGCCTGCGGTCCGGCCCCGCCCCGCGCGCCGGCGGCCCCTCCCGGGAAGCTTGACCGTGGCTGTTGGGTACCGATTCGTTGTCGACGTGTTTGAAGTATATATGCACGTGTCTCCAAAAACCGTTTGTGGAGGCAGCAGAGTGCCCGAGGCAGGAAACCGCCGGGTCTCTTGGACTGCAGCGCTGCCCCGCCCGGGAGCCGGTCCCCGGGCGGGGCCGCGGAGCCTGCGTGGGCGCCGAGCCGAGGACTTCGGGCCCCGGGGCTGTGGAGCGTCCTCGGGCACTGAGCCGCCGGCAGCTGTGGGCGCATCGCTGCTTTTCCCTGGAGGAGTTCCCTCACGTGTTGAATGAAGGAGTTGAGGCGGACACGCTGGGAAATGGCTTCGAGCTCACACATGGATTTTCCTGAGTGGGAAAGAGAAGTCCTTTCCTAGGCGTATAACATGCCACTGCGTGTTCCAGGGACCTCCCCGGGCACTCTGACTCCCATGCCACTCCGAGCACGGCCTTAGCGGGCAAGCAGAGGCGCTTCGGCGCCGACAGCCAGCTGTGGTGGACGCCGGGCGCGTCACCGTGGGCTCGCGGGGGAAGGGTACGCTGGGAAGCCCTCTAAAGAGGAGCGGCCACCGAGCAAATTCGCATCTGCCGCGCACCGCGGAGCCTCGCCTTCCGCAGCCGCATTTTCTTTCGTTTTCCTCCTAGTCCTACAGACACTGGGTTTCCTTTCTCGTTCATGGTCTTTTCTCCCAGGATCCTTCTTACTGATCTTACCGTGTGGCCGCACGTCTGGCACACGCGCGGCGGGCGCTCCCTGAACCCCTGAATCCTCCCAAGCCCTTGTGCAGCGGCCAGGGCCCTCAGCTCGCGGAGGGGAAGTGGAAGCCTGAGAGGAAGCCTGGCAGCTGCTCCCAGACAGCATCTGGCAGGAGATGAAAGCCGCAGGGTCAGAGTTGCCACCTGTTTTAAATTGCTGTTTGAATCTTCCATTAGAATTGTTTTTATGTATTCATATTTTTTTTGAGACAGGGTCTTGCTCTGTCACCCAGGCTGGAGTGCAGTAGAGCGATGACGGCTCACTGCAGCCTCCCCACCTCCGACTCCAGTGATCCTCTCGCCTCAGCCTCCCGAGTAGTTGGGGCCACAAGTGCACACCACCACGCCTGGCTAATTTTTATTTATATTTTGGTAGAGATGGGACCTCCCTGTGTTGCCTAGGCTGGCATTGAACTCCTGAGCTCAAGCCATCCTCTAGCTCCGGCCTCCCAAAGTGCTGGTATTATAGGCATGAATCACCCTATCTGGCAAGAATTGTTTTTAAACAAACTGAGGTTCTCCCGTCAATGGATTTAAATTGTTACTTTTTAATGATTTTTTAAAGTAGCCAAATACTAAATGTATGTAATTTGAATTTGGAGAGAAGATAATGCATGATTGAAATTACGGGGCTGATCATGGGCGATACCACTGAGATACAGTTGTAAAGTAAGTAGTTCCCCTTGGGAAAATATTAAAGTACAGCTACGTTGGGTTCAATATCAGAAAAAAAAGTAATTAAAAGCATTTTCCCCCAAGAACTTCCAATCTGATACTTAAAAAAACCCGAAACTATGAAAGTTTCCCATCCCTTTCCAGCCTTTAAATCTCTACCGAAAGCAAATGATACTGGCTGAGTCCCCTGCTGTAGCATGTTGTGAATAAATAGCCTTTGTTGGTTTCCAGAGTTTTCCTGGTGGTCCCATGGTAAGTCTGTACTGCTTGTCCCTGAGGTCCCCAGCCTTCCACCCTTGTGGCACCCAGAGGCCCCTCATACCTCCACGTTCTCTGCCTATCAAGTGTGCCGATGTGGTTAAGTCAGCACTGGGTGCTAACCTCATTCTACGTCGAGGTTTCTGGCTATTTATTCTCAGTTTGGTACTCTGGTTTTGTTACTGATTCTCATTGTCTGGCATCTCTAGTGGGATCAGGCCATTCTTTTTCATCCCTTTTCACTGTATTTTGTGCTAATGTTTTGTGTTCTGCTCTCAAAAAGTGCTGCTTGTCATAAGAAGGAAGACCATAGGGAAGGACACGCATGGGCCTCGTAAGCCTCTTGTTTGAGCTGGCCTCACAGCCCATGAGTTAGCAGTTCTCATCACATCAGCATCTACTTGGACAAACTTTGCCTTGGGTTTCCAGTAAAACTGAATGAGATTCTCCTTCTATCTCACTTTCATGTCCTGAGAGACACAAATATTCCACATCTCCCCAGCCTCACCAGCCAACGTTCATGGTGTTGTCTAAGTTTAAATCTTCTCTTCCAGGAAAAACCACTTCTTACATATACTCTCTTAACAATTCCAATTCTCATGCCCATCTCTGAAAAGCATTAACTTCAAGGTTGATTTGGTGAAGATATTACTTGGAGAACATCTAACTTGAATAAAATTGCTCATTTGAGAGATGCCTTAGAAACAAAAGAGAATAAGATTTCTCAGGCCCAATGGGCAGCCTTTTTTGATTGGCAGTCAGAGGTCTCCAAATGATATTCAGATTCAAAAAATTCTTCCCTGAAAGACTCTTTGGCTAAAGCTAATGAGCGATTTGGCAAATTTAAGCAGCAACAACCTAGATTCATTTTCCTAGTAAATTCTTCTGCTTGTCATCTGTTTGCTTCCCTAATACAGCTCTCCCTCTTCTCCTTATCCTTCTGATCTCTTTCCTTCCACATATCTGTCTACATTTCCTTTCTCTTCCTCTTGTCCAGATCCCTGCCCTTTCCCGACAACCCTCCTATGACCCCCAAAATGTCAGCTGCCTCTCTGAAGGCCCTCCATGAGCCCCATATACAGACAACTGTGGAATTTAAACCTTAGACCCAAGCTAAATTAATAAGTATAATTAAGGATTTCCCTAAAGCCAGGCAAGATCAGCAACTATTCATAAAATAATTAAGAATACCTTGGCCAGGCACTATGGCTCACACCTGTAATCCCATCATTTTGGAAGGTAAATCAGTGAGGACTGTCTGAGCCTAGAAGTTCAAGACCAGCCTGAGCAACATAGTGAGATCTCCATCTCTATGGGGGGATGGGGGGGAAAGCCAGGCATGGTGATGCATGCCTGTAGTCCCAGCTACTCAAGAGGCTGAGATGGGAGGATCACTTGAGCCCGGGAGGTTGAAGCTGCAGTGAGCCATGATTGTACTGCTGTACTCTAGCCTGTGTGGCAGAGCAAGACCCTGTCTCAAAAAAAAGCAGCAGGGTGGGCAGTGTTACGTAACTCGTATCAACTTGTACAAACATTGACCAGAACCTCGGGTGCTAAATCCTGAATGGCAAAAGTTGATTAGAGTGCCTTGGAAGGGAACCTACGGGATCTTTCTGTCCACAATAAAATAAGAGTTAACAAAGAGGCTCAGAACATAGGGCAAAGTCTTCTGAAAGCCATTCTTCAAACATTTCCCACAAAAAAGGATTGGACCATAATCCAGTGTCATGCAAATAAAAAAAAAAGATGAACTTACAGGAGGTTTTTTGGGATAGGCTAGAAAATACATTGTACCATTTAGGCGTCTAGAAAGTAGCCCTTTCATCTCCTGTTGTCAGGGAGGTAAACCTGAAATTGGAAACCTAATTTAAAAAATGAGAATGGGAAAAGCCCTTTAACCTGAACTACAACACCTGGCAGACATTTTGAAAGTGCTTTAGAACAAAATAAGAACCCAAAATAAACTTGTGGCCCTTCCAATGAAACAGCTTGGTGGCCCCTCCCCAACTAGTCAGCTACTGACAAGGGCACTTGTAGATATTGTAAACAGAAGGGACACTGGGAAAAAAAGATTGTTCAATCTTACAAAACAAAAATTAAGACAAAAGGAAAAATCCCTTACTTCAGATCAATGAGGTGCATTCGGGAAAAGAAAAGCACCAATATCCTGCAATACCTTTAAACACCTGCCATGCATTAACCATACATATAGATGGTTTGTTCATTTCCTAGGGTTGCTGTAACAATTTACCACAAACCGGTTGGCATAAAACTAAAAAAACTGTAACATCACCCTTGGTTATTCGGCACTCTAACTGGGGGAGTTACTGACTCATTGTTTATGCAAATAATCAGAGCAATGTTCTCATCTGTGGGCATCCTACTGTCATAAACTTATCACTAACCCTGGCAGAAGTCATTAGCGATGCCATCTCTTCCCTAGATGGGGCACCTGTCAGTCTCAACTCATTGACATGAGTAGTGATGGACAGTCTCATTGCTGTAGATTTCTTATTGGTTGGTGTGGGTTCTACCACTGCTAATACTGCACCTGGATCAGTGAAACAGAGAAGATAAAACAGGCCACACATCACCTTGAGGCAAAACCTATTTGGCTTTTGCCTTTTTTGGTTGATCCTCATGGCCTATATGGGATTTGCTCTTGGCCTACACTGGTCAGCTGAGGTTTGCATTCAAAGCATCTCACAGGGACAGTTGTTCTTTTTTCTGTCATAGTGGTCCTGATGCTGTTCCACTGCATCCCATTCTAGTCAGATGAGCACTATGATGCTACAACAGCAGAAGGATCATGACCAAAGAGATAACTGAATAATCTCTGAGCAGTGAAGAGCTGAATCTCTAGACTTGAGTTGGCCAACCTCTTACAAACAAGAAAATGACCAACAAGGGGGACTGAGAGACTGAACATGCAAACAGACAATGGCCAGACCACATATGGCCAGAGGATTTGGACCAGAATCTCTGCAGAACCAGCCAGGAAGCTAGACCATAACCTCTGCAACAGTTATCCCAGAATGGTTTGGACCTGGCCAGGAACTGAAGTTTCCCTATTTTTTTGCCATCTGAACTAAACAGAGAAAGCCACGTGTGTTCCCCAAACCAATCACAAAAGAGGCCCTCCTGCTTGTTATCTGCCTCCAGCTTCCCCAGGCCAACAAGCCCCAGTCACAGCATCCCTGAAGCCTTCTCCTCACCTTCCCCACCTTTTATTTTTTACTATAAGGCTTTCCCACTGCTCTGCCTGTCTTTCAGTGTCTGCCAAAAGTAAGTGATGCTGGCTGACTTTCTTGCTATAGCAACTTCAGAACCAATGGCTTCTGTGTGTTCTCATATGGGTAGCCTTTGCTTATTTCTACAAAGTTAAAGATTATAGGTAATTGTGTAAGTATCTCTTTAAAAGTAGTGCCCAACCATACTTCCTCTACTTTTTCCAGTGACTGTCTTGGGAGACACCAGAGCTCTTCCATCCTTGGTGTCATTTCTATTTTTAGAATCATTTGCTATGATCTTACTTTTCTTTCCAGCCACTGAAGTCCCGCAAACCCGCAGTGTGCTCGTTAACCATGGGGTTCTGAGCAATCTAAGAGGCCCTGTGGCCAGAGTCTCCAGGAAAATTCTCAAGCTCTTGAAAACTCCCAGAAGAAAGACACAAAATATGGAGCAAGTCACATGCCCTAGGGAGAGTGGAGGCTCCAGGACATGGGTGCTGCCTTGCTCCCTACAGTACACTGATCAAAGTCCTTTGCCCCCAGAGACTCCTTCTTCCGTGGGAGAGTATAGAAAGATTGATATGCAGGTGAGAAAATCAAGCAGCCAGGAAAGAAACAGGTTGCTCTGATTCTGTTTGTATCATTGACAAAAATACACAAAAACTTGGATGTTTTAAATGAATTTCATATTTTTATTCAAGAAATCGACAGTCTGCATGGTAAATATTGTCTGTGTATGAAATATGAAACTTGTTTCCTTCTCAAAAAATGAAAAATGATATTTTCTTAGTTTTAGAATTTACTTACCTTGCTTGCCAGCACATTTTTAGCTTGAATTGCCTAGTGTCATCTGAGAGGATGTAGGTTTATGATCTCTCCTAGTGTGATAGTCACAGTGGCTGGGGCAGTCTCAGGCCACAGGCTCCCTCCATGCTGCCTGGCTCAGTTCCCTGTGACCTTGACATTTCTGCAGCCCCCACAGTGAGATGTACCCCCATAAAGGATTCCCTGCCTGGGATCCAGCTGAGAGATCTCACTTGGCCAGGTCCTGTGATTTAACACCTCAGAGAGATCTGCAAAAATACCTGGTCACTTGACACAGCACTCAGATTTGTAGTTGCAAAGATTAACTGTGATTTCTCCCAGGGATTCAGAGTGTTTGCCTCCTTAACTCCGGGGAACAGCCTGCCCTTGTAGCCCTCAGACGGCCACCTGCTAGCCTCGGCAGCAGGACATGGTAGTGGCCCCATGCTGAAAAGTTTTCTATATTGCAAATTCTTACAACCCCAGCTAAGACGATCCTTCCTGAGTCCCAGCTCCCTGAAGAGGTGGGAGACTCTACACAGTTCTGGTCAAGGCTGCTGCCATGGAGAAGGGACAGGAACACAGCAGGCAGCCCTGGCGGAGAGGATGCTTTCCTCACGGGCACATGAGCCTAGGACACGTGCCTGGTGCATCTTCACATGGAAGACGCAAGGGTCCACGCGCACTGCTGCATGCACCCTGTAGACGCACTTTTCCGCCTTTTTCAGGGCAACAGAGGTCAGGATTTCCTAGGACTTCCTAGAACCACCCCCCAGTTGCGAGGGCCACTAAACAAAGGCAAACCTCAGGGATACTGCTCCAGAACACCACGGTAAAGTGAAGATTGAAGAAGATACCAAATAAGTGAGCCACACAAGTCTCTTAGTTTCCCAGTGCATATAAAAGTTACACGCACACTGTACTGGAGTGTGTTAAGGTGTGAGAGCATTATGTCTAAAAACCAATGTACATACCTTGGTTTAAAGATACTTTGTTGCTTGACAGTACTGATAGAATGAAGTGAGTGTGTGCTGTTGGAAAAATGGTCCTGATAGACTTGCTCAATAACAGCATTGCCACAAAACTTTGATTTGTGAAAAATGCAATAAAGCAAAGAGCAATAAAACAAGGTGTGTCTGACAGTATGTGTGAATGCACTGGAAGCCAGGAGAGTCACCACTAACTGCTCTGCCTGCCTGCGGGAGAGATTTTCTTTGTATGTTAGAAATTACGCTTTTCCCTCAAATGTTCTTTTGTATATAAAGTATTTGTTCAAGCCCTGTTCTCAGGCACATTTAAGTAAATTTCTGCCCACATAAGGTGGCCTCACGGTGGGAAGGAATCCTTCGTGAAGGCTGGCAGAAAATGTGTTTTTCGGGGGCAAAAATAGCAAACACACACACACTAATAGTCATAATGTGGAGTCTACATTAGGGGTGGCTTTTCGTATTAACTCTTCTTGGAAAGAAGATTCCTACTTTCAGAGGTAAAGGCTACAGCAAACAGCTGGCTCTGGAGATTACGTTCACTTCCAGTCCCTGTGGTCCAGGTTGAAGGAGGAAGCCGTGAGCAGATGCAGGCACCTGCAGCTGGAAGGTGGGACCTCACAGGCCTGGGGCAGGCACTGGGCAAAGCGTGCAAAGGCCTGCGTGTACACCACTGGGTGAGGTATGCAAAGGCCTGCATGTACACATGTGTATGCATGTGACACAGGCCCTTGGCACCTGACACACAAAGCAATTGCAGGTGAGACTGATGTTGACAACAACTCCTGTTTGCCCACTGACCCACCAGTTCCATGAGCTCAGAGAATTCCTTGGGAAAGACAAACAGAATCAGTGAGTGTGTCAGACTTTGTGCTGGTTCAGGACAGCATTTTCCCTCACACTTCTAATGGCCTTTCTCAGGACTCGGCATGTTATATTCTCTCTCCCACCACTCTAAGGCCAACTTCAAAAGATCAGCAACAAGCAAATTGCTAGAGAGCTGTGAAGACCTAACTCGACATTGGCTGCTGCTTTATTCTAGAGATGGACACCTGAAGGAAGGAAATCCTTGACCAGTGGAGTTAGCTGAGTTTTTCACAGTTTCTAACAATGTGCCTATTCACATGCAGATGTGCCAGATAAACCAGAGCCCCTAGTCCTCCACCGCTATTGAAGCCTCAATGGTTATCATGATAGAATTCCTTGTGACATTTTAAATATTGTATGGAAACTACAAAATCAAGAAATCCATTGTTTCCAACCAGAATGTTAAAAAGAAAAAAAGTTTACACATTTTATGATACATGATTTTATTTACACAACTGATTTTCTTAGTCACCTTGATTACAAAAAAAATGAACATGGTCTAGTTTAATGACCTTTCATAAATAGATTTTACAAATCCTAATAACTGACAGATTGCTACTTAATACTCAGTAATACTTAATACTTAGTAACTTCTGCATCTATGTGTATGAAAATTCCAATAGGGCTAATAAGGATGGGAACTTTTATAACTCAGGAATAAACAATTAGGTTACTGGTTAGGGATAAATTCCCCATCATTGGGTTAGCTGTTTAGACCTGGAGTTCTTACCCTCCTGAGAACAAACCTGTTGCAGCAATTCACAGGCTTTTTTAATAATTTGAGAGAGTTTATCCTTATTTCTGCCTTTAGTAAAACTATCATTAAGCACATCTGAAAACCAAAAGTTTACCATGTCTATAGATATTTGTAAAAGAACTTACCACAGTGTATCTGAAAAACAGCCCCAACTACAGCCAGGTTAAGTGTTCCGTAAGTGTTTTCCAAGTTCTCCCTCTGGGTGTGTGCACACATACCATAAGGCTCGATTACACACACATCCAAGCCTTGGCCTCACAAAATGCCATAATTTTGCTGTTTTTGTGAAACGCCTATATAAAATACAGTATTTGAATGAGACTATTTTAAGTCCTATCAGTGCTTTCACTCTGAAGAGCAGGCAGTGTTTTGGTAATCCGACTCTTTTCTGCGAAGTTACAGTGCTGACACAGCCAGAAGAGCTGCTGGGACTTCCCAAAAGCTGCCCCCACAAGACTGGAGGAGTGCTGAATGTTTGTGACCACAAACAAGCAATGAAGAATGACAAGAAGCTTATGAATCATGGTCAGAATCTAAGAAACAGAAACGTCTTGTAGCAGCGTAAGTTACAAACAGGAAGAGCTGATCCATGGGCCTTTTACACAGGCTCTATAAGAGCCAAACACCATCTTTTCCACATCAGAATTGTAATCAGAGGTGTAGCAGTCCTTGGTCGTTGTTACTGCTACTTCTAACACAGCTAGCTAGCCTGTCTCTTTATGGGTAAGTTGACAAGATTCAAATTAAAGTGAGTACAAGCCCTACCTGCTCCTAACAGGTAAGATGAGCTGCTGCTTTCGGCTCTGCTTGGCTGTGGGGCGTGCTGCAGGCTGGTGGCAGGTGGGATTCACAGCAGCAAAGCCTCTGCCGTCAGCAGTCCTGGGACTCCAGCAGCCCCCTTTCTTCATACTCATCAGGGGTAGTGGTTCTTGGTACCGAACACGTGAGGATGATGTGGTGGGCCCGGGGGACAAATGTGTCTTGTGAGCCCACTTCCCTGATACCACCATCCACGTAAGTAGAGATGGCATCGAATCTCTCCATTGTGCTAAATCTAGGAATCATCTTAATCATGATGAAAACCAAATGTCTTCCTAAGAAACGGTTGCATGATTAAAAAAAATCATTCTCAAGATCATGGGTGCTGAGCCCAGGCCCATCCTCTGGTCCCCTCTTCCCCTCCAGCCCTGGCGGGGCTTTGACGCTGCCACCCAGGCCCCCCCAGGCTCTCGTTCTGAACAAGGATAGGTCATCTGGGCCAGCATTTTTCCTACTTCATTTTGTATGTGTGTGCTTCATGTTTAAATTTTGGTTGCCTTGTTTGGCAGCAACCAGAAAAATCCAACAGTTCAGGTCCAACTTCATATACCAGGTAGTAAGTGGTAGACCCACATATGTGAACACAGAACTTTGGTGGTCACTGATGGACACAGACTAACACTGGGCGCTGCTGGGCACTGAAGAAAAAGGAATGCTTAACCACTAAGACTCAGAGCTCTTACCCGATGTGGCATGTCTGCTAGGAGGGAAAATCACCGGCTGTCGGAAGTAAAACCACCTTGGAAGTTAAAACAAACTACCAAAAACGAGTCTGCCACTTGGGAACTGAACATGGCTTGGCCAATGTGACATTCACAAAGAAAGGGCCGGTAGACTTTCTGTTCTCAGCATATTTCTTCCCCTTGTGAGTCCATTACCTTTCACAAAGAAATGTTAACTATCAAACGTGTCCATTAATTTTGCCGCTGAGGGTGAAAGCATCCAGTTAGCATATACACTATCATTTGCATATCTTGGAAACCCAGTGTTAGTGCCATCAGCTCTCGTGAGTGGTACAGGACTCTCTCCAGGCCAGTTCGGGTCTGACATGCCTAAAAATGAAAACAGATCATTTGTTCTGCACTGAAGAACCAAAACTTCATGTGCAGACAGTAAGGCCTTGGCAAAACTCCCTTTGATGTTCATACCAAACTCGTGGTTTCTGTGCCAATTATATTAATGATTTTGTGCTCCAGGTTTCCAAAAACACTGTTACAGTTAGGGGAAATATCATATGCTCTCTTGGTAAATGTAACTTTACAGACAATACCAATTTTGGCTTTTATGAGCTTGAGACTCTCAAATCTGATGTATATTTCTCGAACTGTTTAACTCTTTTTCTAAGGCAGTGTAGGGCAACAGCACACTGCTGCACTCAACGGCTTACTGCAGCAGGAACGTTCTATAAAACGTTCTCTAACATAAAGGAGGCACTCGTCTGTTGTCCAAGCCTACAATGGAGGAGAGGACCTTCCAAATCGAGGGCGCACGCGGGCTAGCCCCATAGCATCATCAGCACAAATGGAGTGTGGCACTAGATGTAAAGACAGCGAGGAGTCAGTGAGTCAGGAGGCATGCAAAAGGAACCGTCTCGGCTTCAAAAAATGCTTGAAACTCCAAGATTTCAAACAATCAATGATGAAGTTAGGAAACAGAAAAAAATTTCAAGTATTTAATCGAAGACAAAAGGAGGAGTTTTGGCAAGAACCATATTTACTGTCCATTGCAAGACCACAGCACCACAGACTATGTTCTTTCAAAAAGCAACTGCTCCGGCTTTTAGCACTGACTTTATAAATGACAACCATCCTGACGGTGGGTAAGGCAAAGGATGTGAAAACAGCAGTCGGGGTGTGTCCTCCCAGGGCCCACTGGCTCCTGCCGCCTGGCTGCCCTGACAGCATGCGGCTGGGACTGGGGCCGAGGGTTGGCCAGCTGCTGCTCACCAGCTCCAGGTGGCCTCTGAGGGGCACCTGCCCGCCCCAGAGGGATCTGGGGGGGCCTGGCTGTGCTCCCAGCACAGGCTGGGTGATGCTGGCTGCTCCTTTCTCAGTCCTCCCCAGATTGATAAATTTATCCATGTAGTTAAACTAGAAGTACTGCGACTTGATTCCCACCCTAGAAATGCCTTATTCAGCCTGTTCTTGGTCTCCCCTGAGAGTTCTCCCCAGATCTGTTTTCTCCTCTACCATCCTAAGTTGCTGGGCAGTATGGTAATTACACTTATTTTCACATCCTTTTAGAAAAACATAGTTGCAAAAATGCCTGAATGTAAACTAGATGCAAAGTCAGACATTTACAAATAAAAAGGTTCAGAGCAGACTTTAGTTTCGTTCAGACCAGAAACATTTTTAAAAAGCATCACAGAGAGGAAGGATAGTGCAGAAAGGACAGCGGTGCTAGAATCTAGTAAATGCATGGGAAATTCTACCATAGAGTTTGTTTTCAATCCATGTGGAAGGGAGGGCTCGAGGGAGGGGGGCATTATTACAGTCCACCAGGGGCGTCTCCTCCTCTGAGAGGCCATCATCATAAAGCAGGGAGTCGGATGGAGTGGATGCTGCAAGGTCCAAGTAGTCCTGGAAGAGAGAGATGGCTGGTCACCCCAGGCCATGGGTAACAACCTGACACAACTCAGGCCCCCCACCGCCATCAGGGCAGAGGCCCTGGCTATGTCCCCGAGAAACCAGGGCCAGGCTGCACTGAGCTCCCAGAACTCCTGCCTGGCCTGGTCCTGCTCTGAGGTCCTCATCGCTCCCCTTGGGTGTTGTCTATTCTGTCTCTTCCTCTAGAAAGTCACATCCCTGAGGACAGAATTGTGCTCCCTCAGCATCCTATCTCCAGGGCCTGGAGTGCAGCCCTGAGGGGGACGCCACATCCAGCCACACCCAGCCTGCCCCAGAGATGGGCGCCAGGGAACCAGCCTACTGACAAACCCTTGGGCTGTCGGGGAGCCCACTGAAGTCACATGCCAGGACGGAGCCCGAGCACGCAGGACGCTTTCCAGCTTCCCCATGGAACCTGCCATCTAGAACATCACATCAGGGCTGAGAAATCTGAAATCCGACACCACTGTCAGGGTGCATAGGACGCTGCTACAGGCATGGGCTCCCCAGCATGAGGGGCCACTCGCGCCTGCTCCTTTCACTGCTCAGCTTGAATGTGCACAGAGAGGCCCAGGGTTTTCCTGGCTGTTTTTCAGCACTGTTCTAGGAAGGCCAGCACCTCTGATCACTTCTGTTTAGAACAACCCGACATTCACAGGACTTGGAGTTTTCATTTAAGCGAGACAGTGATGTGAAGTTTTGCTACGGGGCGCCCAGGCCTTGCGAAGAAGTGACAACTCAGTAAATGTGCCAGTGTTAAGACAAGGACTGTGCGTAAACCCCGTGAGGGTAGGGCTGTGCTGGTCTTGTTTATTTGCACTTCCAGCCTCCGAGACACAGTATGGGTCCTAGCAGCTGCTTGATGAATACTGGCTGAAAATGTGTGCAAACTTCAGGAACTGTATACACTTCCAGGCATACAGGCTGACTCTGGCCACGCCCCTGATATGCTTTGTTTGGTCTAAGTTTGGCTCTGGGGAATTCAATGAATTATTAACAATAAAAACTGGGAGACAACATAAATCTTGTAAACTTCAGAACACCTGGCCCATTCCTGGCTCCTCTTCCTGCAGGCCACAGGTGCTCTAGCAAGGACCCCTTTGGAAGGGGGTGGCTATTTGCCACAGTGTCCACTGCTCCCTACTCACTGCCCTCCCCCAGCTAGACCCCCCTGAGCATCTGAATTTTGGACACTTGCTTCAACTCTACTTTCTTGTGTTCCATTGCAGAAAACTATTTTCTTTGGCTTTGGAATATTTTCTTCCCACGGTTGTCTGTAGAGAACTCTCCCTAAATGTCAAGAATCTTGGTTTTTTTATGACTTGAAAAGAAGCCCAAGGGGCCTGGTATGCTCTATGCATACATGGGAGAGCATGACTGTCTCTCTCTGCACAATCCCATTGTGGTCCCATACTCAGAAATCTGAGAGTAAAAATCACTGCCCTGGGGTAAGGCTGGAGTCTCCCCCTGCCACTTTCAGCTTGTGGGAATTGGCCCCAGGCACTCACTCTGCTCTTAACCATCATCTTCTCCAGGTCTTTGCTGATGTCCGCAAACACCGGCCTTTTGTCCGGCTCCTGCTTCCAGCACTGCAGCATCAGGCGGTACCTGGTGGGAAGAGCAGACAGGCCAATGTGAGCCGAGCAAGGCCAGGTCTTGAAAAGACAGCTCACCACAGCCACCGCACCCTGCCCTGTGCCCGGGTCCCAGTGTGCTCTTTCTCCAATCCCAAAGCGGTTTCTGCATCGCTGACTTCTCTGAGCCTCACTGGGACCCAGGCATGGCCTGTCTGTAGGATCCTGGCCTGTGGCTCACTGTGGTCAGGGTGCTCAGAGCTGTGGGCCACAACTCTATAGGCTTCCCTTCCCTCCAGGGGAAATTCATTTTTACTTCCCTTGCACAAACACTGGTAAACAGCTCACTGGATAGTATGCCTGCCCTGGCGGCTAAGTGAGAAATGCCAGTCCTTAAAACTCTTAAGAAGGATGAATTGACTGAGGGCTTTTAGGTGTGGAGACAGACAAACAAGAACCTTTGGCAATCACACATCTGTCCTGCACTGCCCTTACTTCCCTGGGTGCCCAGGCACACCACAGTGCTCCAGCTGGCTGCCAGCTGGCGGCTCAGGGAGGCGATGCCTGGCTTCTCGGCCCAGCATGCCCCTTCCACGCCCCAGCCAGGCGCACACACTGTGGAATGCATGGACCATGCATCTCTGCCTCTGGGCAGCCCTTTCTCATCTGTTCTCAGCCTGGTTTCCAAGACCATCTCCCCCAAAGTACCCCTGTCAGTGTAAAGGCTTCAACCTCTCAGGTTGCAGTCCAGGCTGCCCATGCCTGCCTCTGCACCTCCACTCAGGCACCCCTCAACACATGCCCCCTGGGCCATTCTGAATTACCAGCTCCTCCCCAAGCGTCCTGCTGGGACAGCTCTCAGCCCTCGAATTTGTACTGCACCAGTTCCTGCTCCCACTCATTTTTATAAGACCTTCTAGGAAGCCCCCCAGCCCCCAGTGGATTAGGACTCCCAGGATTTATTGCCACACCCAAGAATGGCTCTCTAACCTCTGCCCTGCCCACTCCCCACTGCCCACTTCTCCTGGCTTCTCCTGGGGCTGCTCTGGATGGGGAGGGAATGCCCACAGGTGTCCCCTCCCTTCCCAAGTGAGGCTGGGCCAAAGCCAATCCCTGCTCACATCTCCTCGCTGCAGTTGTCTGGCCTCTCCATCCGGTGGCCGGTCTTCAGAAGGTTGAAGAGCCGCTCAGGAGGAATCCCAGGATAGGGGTTGCCCCCAAGGGTCACGATCTCCCACAGCAGGACACCAAAAGACCACCTGCAGAGAGTAAGTGGACCAGTGAGTGGCTCGACCTGGCCCTTACAGCACCCTCTGGGGGGCCCAGATGTCCATCCCCACCACCAAGCACTTGCTGACTCTGTCGGCCCCAAGCACAGATGTTCACAGATGTCAGCCTGGATCTGGCTGCTCAGATGGATGTAGCATGGAGGTGGGGAAGGGCTGCCTGGCTGCCTGGCCCCTACTCCATGATGCTGAAGTTCCTGCCCAAGCCATTCCAATCAGAGCAGGCACACCCACAAGGGGAACATGAGGCTTGGCACTTAAAGAGGTGAGAACGCAAACCACCAGACTCAGAGTGCCTTGTATAGTTCTTTCACCATTTCTATGTGCTTGGAAATTTTCATAAAATCTTAGAAGAAAAAAATGCTTTAGCATTTTTCTATAGAAAATTTTGCAATGAGAACAAAACCATATCACAAAACAGCATCGCATGAGCCCATTTAGGGCGATAAAAAGCTACATGTGCACACCACAGAGCACACCAGAGGGCCAGCAGAGGCCACTGGGTGGTGTGGTCGAGTGACGTTCAGTCGCTTCTTTATGCTTTTCTCTGCCTTTTCTAACTATCCTCCAGTTAGCTTATGTAATGGGAAAGCTGTTGTCCAATTGCTTATTCACAGCGCACAGTATTCTAGATGCACATGTGGGCTGTGCACAGTGGCTCATGCCTATAATCCCAACACTTTGGGAGGCAGAGATGGGCAGATCATTTGAGGTCAGCAGTTGAGAACAGCCTGGCCAATATGGTGAAATGCTGTCCCTACTAAAAATACAGAAACATTAGCCGGGCATGGTGGTACACGCCTGTAATCCCAGCTACTTAGAAGGCTAAGGCATGGGAATCACTTGAACCCAGGAGGCTGAGGTTGCAGTGAGCCAGGATTGTGCCACTGTACTCCAGCCTGGGTGACAGAGTGAGACCTTGTCTCAAAAAAAAAAAAAAAAAAGCACAAAAAACAACAAAAACAAAAAGATGCACATGTCTGCTCATTGTAGAACACTTTAGAGGCAAGAATCTCATGTTTTAAAAGTGATCAGGTCTTGTCGTTTGACCTGGAAGAACGAGTTTTTGGCTTCCACCTTTGAGCAGTTTGGGGCACACCAACCTATAAACTCACACAAGGCCATCTTCAGGTGGAGTTCCCAAGCTCCACTTGTGAGTGGGGGCAAGTCACTGGGCACCCTGCCTGAGCCCAAAGCCCTGCTCAGGACCACAGGAGGGTAACGGCTGGGCTGGGCCCGTGAGTCACCAAGGGACTCAGACGGAGGCATGGAGCTGGCAAGGGGGGGAGGCTGGGTTTTTGGCCACCTGCTATGCTCTCATGCTCCACTGGGGCTTTTAGAACCGCAGCCCGGCCTGGCCCAGCCATTTGCCTCATGACTACCTGGAGGGCTGGCACTGCAGACAGGTGCTTGGGGCCAGTGCAATTCCATGGCTAAGCTTCACCGATGGGCATTGTGGCCCCACTACGAGTATGAGAGTGTTTTTGTAACCCCCACTCCAGGAAGGCAACACCCACACTTACACATCACTTTGAGTGGTGTAAATATGATCAAAAAGGGACTCAATTGCCATCCATTTAACTGGAATCCGACCCTAAAGAGGGGATGAAAGAAAGACATGGAAGTTACTCTGATGCTTTAGGAAGCAGGGGTGAAGGAGAAGGCCAGGCTGTGTCCCTGAGCTTTCAGCAACCAGAGGAGTGCTGCAGACACTCCTGGGCACAGAGCTGGCCACATACAGCTTTGAAGAAGCCAGAACTCCAGCCTGAACCTCCTTGGGCATTGCTGAGATGCTGGTGGGAGTCAGCTGCCGGCCCACAGCCACACGGGACCAGCTTGTAACACGCCACAGGCCTGCCGGTGGTGCAGAGCAGTGCTTCCCTACGTGTGGGCCTGGAGCTCCTCCAGCAAGATCTCTCTTGGGGTTCTGAGGGAAAATGTATCAGGGACACCAACATCTAGCGTTTCCAAGTTGGGCAGTTTGACAGCAGCTACCACTGAAGGAGCCTTGAGGGAAGGGATTTGTCTGTGTGTTTTGGGGGAGGCTGTTTTCCCTCTCAAATTGTATTGCAGGGTGCTTTTAGTATCTCTGAATGAGTGCCCCTGGCCCCCCCACATCCCTCAGCAGTGTTGGGGTCTGACATAACAAATCCTTTCCAGGGTGATTTGAAAAACAGCTTCTCCACAGACAAGCCTGAAGGGGCAAGTCCATTTTTAAAATGTGTGCCTTGGGTGTAACACAACATTACTGTGCCTTCTGCTTAAACACATTAGGGATTTATGTCCTTAGTGCAGTGTGACTGTCTTGGTAGCAGTGTGTGACAGTGCAGCCTGCACACCTTATGCAGGAATGCCTTCAGCTTCTCTCCCTGGAGGACCCGTGCAACAACAGGAAGGCTCTGTCCACATCCTCCACAGGGCAGGGGCCAGCCCCAACCACTTCCCCCATAGCAGTTCTGAGATCTGCTGTCACAAGGGAAACCCCAAAACAAACGGAACAGCTCACAACCCCTGGCAACACAAATGGCTTCTCCAGAGCCCTCAGAGCAAAGCTGAATCATAGGAAGTTGCCTTTTGTGTGTGTGTTTTTTAATTCGTTAGAGCAGGGTCTGCTCTGAACGTCTAGGCGGCATGGCCTTTGAGCAGCCCCCTGAACTTGCCCTGCCTGGGCTGTCACTGGGAGGCTGCAGGAGAGGGGCTGACATGGGTGGAAAAACTAAAAGGGCCAAGGCAGTTGTCTCGGGAATAGGGCCACAGTGGGGAACAAGATGTCCCCAGAAGAGTGCCCACTGCGTATTTCATAGACTTGGACAAAGTTGGGCTGCATTTCTGGATCCTGTCCAGGGGGCTCCAAACCCAGCCAAGCGTCCAAGGCCCCTGCGAACAAGCCTCACTTGTAAAGCAGTTCATTCCTTTTTGCAAAGAATAACTGCCATGCTCCTGCTAATTTCATCCCACCCTTCTTTGAGGAAAGAGCTATGGTCACACCAGAATGGTAACTTTCATTCTACAGAAGCCAAAGGGACTGTGCAGAAGAGGACTGTAACTTCTGCAGCATGAGGTGGCCTCTGAAAAGCCTGGTGAGGGCATCGCGTCAGTGCACTGCAGGGGAGGGGTGCACTCGAGGTCCCAGAGGAGAAGGACCAGACAGATGCTGGGTCCCTGGGGACCCAGGGTCGGAAGGATTTGGGGTGAAGGCTAGAAAAGGCTTAGTGCTCCACAAATCTGCGGTATCTTTCCTAGGCATCTCAAGGGCGCTGCCCGCCCCGTGGTGCACCTGGGATCCCCCGGAGCCCCGCCTCACCCCCGGGACTGGGCACCTTGCTCCTCTTCACATAGGAATCCTCTTCATAAACATCTCGGGACAGCCCGAAATCAGAAATCTTCATCTTCCGCCCCTCAGCTACCAGGATGTTTCTGGCTGCCAAGTCCCGATGGACAAGCTGCGAGGAAAAACAGTGCGAGCCCTCAGTGTGGCAGCGGTCACGGGCGCGGCCAGGTGTGACCAGTGGAGGGGCGGGTGTGGCCCGGGGAACGGCCTGGTGAGACCTGGGCCGGGGATGTGGCATGGCAGGGACGTGGCTGGCTAGAGCATGGCATGGTGGGGGCGTGGCAGGCCGGGTTGTGGGTGGCAGGGGCGTGGTGGGTCAGGGTGTGGCCCGGCCGAGGGAGGGGCCGGCTGGGTACACAGCCGTGCGCATGCACCTTCATCTCGGCCAGGTACTGCATCCCTCGTGAGATCTGCCAGGCAAACGAGATGAGGTCGCCCATGGTGAGGGCCCGCTCGTCTGGGTGGTCCAGGGAGCTGGAGTTGCGGCTGCCTCCGCTGCCCACATAGCCGGGCCCCACCTTTCGGCTCTCGCGGAGGAAGCCTCGAAGGGAGCCGTACTTGGCGTACTCCACGATGAGGAGAAGCGGACCTGGGGGCGGAGAAAGGGGGCCCTGGGCATGCAGGTCAAGCAGATCCGGTTTTCCAGGAGGGAAGGGCTGGGGGCCGCAGGGCCCCCAGGCCTGGTCACCTAACAAGTAAGGGGGTGGACACAGCCCTGCCTGGGGCAGTACGGCTGCGGCTCCGTGGAGCGCAGAGACCTTGAAGTCCCAGTTCCCTCTTGAACCACTTGCTCTCTGCCTCCCGCTGCTCATGTGGGCACTTCTTTCTCGAGGTGCCTGAGGCAGGCCACACTGCCCTGGGAGGCACCCCCTCCCTGCCGCCAGGACCCCATGCCTTTTTGCTTCCTGCGTCCTGCCCCAGTGTAGGCAGGTCCTGCCTACGCTGCATTTGCGCAGGCCTCTGCCTCCATCCGCACGTAGGGGCTGCTGATGGAGGCAGAGGCCTGCGCAAATGCAAGGGTTCCTCCCTGGCGCTGGGCTCTGCACGCAGCCTGCTCCCTGTTCACGCCTGTCCTGCCCCAGGGACTAGCCCCCAACCCTGCTGGTGCCGACAGGAGTGCCTGCTGTGCGCTCCCGGTGTTTCCTTATCCCTCTGACACACGCTCACATGCACACCAGGAAGCCCCTGAGCACACAGTGGTTTGGAAAACCAACAAACCAGGGCAGTCTCCTGGGTCTTTATCTGAGAAATGGTGACAATGCTCCTGCTATGCAGGGTGGGGTTGGGGTCACCTGGGGTCACAGCACACCTAGTGCCCTGTAGTACCCAGGGTACCTGAGTACCCAGGATGAACTGTCTATTCCTGGAGCTCCCTGCCCCGCAGGCCCAGCCGGGAACTGGGTGAGGACACCTGGGATGTTACACCAGAGACCTCTGAGCAGCCCTGCAAGCTCAGGTCGTGCCTCTAGCACAGGGCCCCTCTGATGGAAAGTGCTCCCTCAGCCGGTGGACTCAGCTAGACACAAGCTCCAGGCTGGGTCCTGAGCCAGGCTTCCAGGAAGAGGGAGAACAGGAAACAGGGCAGGAGCAGCCAGGGAAGGGGGAAAGAGGGAGAAGAGGGCTGCCTGGAGCCCCCAGCCTGGGTGCAGGGCTGCCCATCCCACCCTGCAGCTGGCCTTACCGTCCTGGCTGCAGGCCCCATACAGTTTGATGACATGTGGGTGGTTGACCTGCTTCAGGAGGTTGAACTCTGACAGCAGGTCTCGGAGCTCACTCGGGGAGGCGTTCTCTGAAATGCAGCACAGAGCAGGTTGCAAACAATCCCTCCTGGAAGCCCCTTCCATGACCACACTGGGTCAGGACAGACCGCATCACCTTGCCCAAGTTCAGACAGAGAGGCCTGCAAGGATGACGCTGCTCGAGGCTTCTCCCAGCCTTTGGGGTCAGTGAACAGGGGCCACATCCGCCCTGGGGAAGAAGCACCCTGAGGAGCCAGCATCCAGACAGGCAGGATCTTTCCCTAGAATGTCCCAGGACTGGGCCACCTGTGTACACAGCATTATGTCCCTGCAGTCACTGTCTTTAGAAGACAGTGTTCCGCAGAAATCGCCCTCATTAATCCTTCTGGAAAGGTGAGGGGACTCCCCAAGGTACCCAAACACCTGCTTGTGGGGAGAGGCCCTGGAGAAACTGGAGAACCATGAGGGAGGACCCCACACACCGCCAACAGTCTCCCCATTTCCTGTCCCCATCTGAGATGGCAGGCCTGGAGGCCAGGAGTCCCCCATGCTGCTGATGTATCCAACACACACGCATGGCAGCCGCTCACATTCCCACAGTTACCACAGAAGACTAATGTTAGCACCTGAGATAAAGCAGTGTCACCAGTGCACTGCACACCTGACATTCTGCCTTATTCTTTTTTTGAGAAAGAGTCATGCTCTGTAGCCCAGGCTGGAGTGCAATGGGGCCATCTTGGCTTACTGCAACCTCCGCCTCCTGGGTTCAAGGGATTCTCCTGCCTCAGCCTCCTAAGTAGCTAGGACTACAGGTGCACGCCACCACACCCGGCTAATTTTTGCATTTCTTTTTTAAATAGAGACAGGGTTTCCCCATATTGGTCAGACTGGTCTTGAACTCCTGACCTCGTGATCTGCCCACTTTGGCCTCCCAAAGTGCTGGGACTACAGGCGTGAGCCACTGCGCCTGGCGCCATTCTGGCTTATTCTTAGTGAAAGCATGATTCCCCAGAGAGTCTGACTGTAGAGGCATGATGGAAAGAGGACAAGGCACCCCAGGGGTGGCCTGCCCAGCACATGTGTCCTGAGGGCAGCCAGAGCTGCACTGGAATGCCCAGCAGGTGCCTGGACCTGAAGGTATTCCAAGAGTCAGAACACGTGGCTAAGCCATCCCTCCCAGGTCAGCTGTCCCACTGCCCAGCTGTGCTGTGCCACCTCCTCTGTCCTGAAGGCTTGCCTGGAAGGGAGAAGACAGCTGGGAGTTGGGGCCTCAGGACCCCTTGGACCAGCTGTGGGTGGCCTGGGGCTGTGTGTGGCTGCATTGGAAATCCAAGGGTCTCCCTGTGCTCCTGGAGAGTCTGGGGTTTTACTGGCTTGGAGGTGAACCCAGTCTGAGGGGCTGGGTAGGAGTGTGGAAGCACCCTGTGCTGGGCAGCCCCCGACTGCTGCAAAGAGTTCTTGTGTACACCAACCACTGTCCCTCACCACCATGCAGCCTGGCTGTCCACAGGGCTGGGGTCTGGCCACAGAAAAGGGGGTGGCCCAGTGCAGTCGCCAGCCTCAAACATGCATGCCTCTGTGGGCAGATGCATGTGCCCATCAAGAACCAAACTTGTGGCATGACTGGGCATGAGGGCGAGATAGGCCCGTGGGGGTCTCCTGAGATTGAGGGCCAGTCCTTACTGGTGGCCTCTTCATGAGGACCCCAGGAGACAATTAATGGGAAAGACTGGAGTGAGGACAGCTCTCAGCTTAAAACCAAAAGGCTTTTTGAATGTTTAGAGCTTAGACCTTCAGTGGCACTGGCACAGCAGCACCCCTGGAGCCTTCCAGGGAGAGCAAAGTCCTCACTGCTCCTGTAGGCCCATGTGGCCCACATGCCTGTGGTAGCGGTCCCCCGACTGCAGCCTCTCTGGAACAGCAATGGGGGTTCTTTGGGAGATCCCATGCTGGCAAGACGGGCCTCACCGCCCCCTCCCCCAACCCGCAAACTCTGGAGACACCCCCAGGTGCACTATGCCTGTGCCTAGCAGGTACCTTTCAGCATCTTCACGGCCACTGTGGTGTACCCTGCTCTGCCTTTCAGACGGAAGGCCGTCGCCTTGACCACTTTTCCAAATTCACCTTCTCCTAGAGTTTTTCCAAGAACCAAGTTCTTCCGAGGGAATTCCCACTTTGGATCCTCCTACGTTGGAAATGAGGGAAGGGGAAGAAGAGGGGAGAGAAGTGTGAGGATGACAGGGGAGGAAGAAGGCAAGACCCCTGAAGGAGCCCCCACGGACAAGTGCCAAAGTGCAGAGAACTGGCTGTCATCTGAGCCAGAGACGATGCTGCTTGCCTTCGCCCAGGGCAGGACCCTACAGCCAGACCCCTGAGAGCTGCTATATGACAGGTCTTCCCAGGGGAAGGCAGATGTCACAGCATGGCTTGGACTCAGTACTTGACCCTGTCTGGCCCCTGGTCTACTGTCTCCCCTGACCCATGTCCCAGGACTAAATGAGCACTAGGCCCAGCCCAGGACCTCCAGCTACAGTGGAACAACTTTCCTGCTTAGCCACCCCTGCAAAGAAAGGTGCCACCATGTTCTGCCTCAAAGTATGGAAGCACTGCTCCTCCTGGGCTGCCACCTGTCCTCACGCACCTGCTCACCCTGCCTGCTGGCACCACCACCCTGCCCTCCCACCAAAGTTACATCAGGCCCACTTGGGACTGCTCTGGATGCCTTCCCAGACTTCACCTTGACCCCCAGTACTTGAACTCCGACCAGGGAAGCCAAAGCCTGCCAGGATCCAAGAACCCTCCCCTGCTGTGCCAGCTCTGGGAGTCCGTCACCCCAGGTCTCCTGCTCATGGGCTGTCCTGGTCTGGCCCCACGCCCCCTGAGAAACCACAGTCAAGGTCAGTGTCTACATTGCCATGGCTGGCCTGCTGCTGCCACCTCCACAGCTGGCACAAGAAACCCATTTACCACGCTCCAGACACTGCAGTAATCACATAAGGGCGACATCAACCTGATCCTCTCTAAAGTAGAGGTTGAGTCATGGGTCCAAGACCTGGTGCTGATGAGTGTGACTCTGGAGCTGACTGGGGTTAGGGTGATGGTCTCTGCCAGCAGCAGCCCAGATCAGTGTGGTCTTCCTGTGCAGCCTCACGCAAACCCACTGGGTTTATGAAGGACTCTGGTGGCTCATCCTAGAGCCCTGCTGTGAGGCTAAGCTGTGGCCAGGCAAGGATGGGAACCACCGACTAGGAAAGGCCCTGGGAAAGTGGCAGTAGCCACACTGGGAAGGCCTCCTTGGCCCACACCCTCACCAAGGGCTGGGTGTTGCTTGACGGAGGCTCCAGGGCGGAGGCCCCGGACTAAGCTGTGCTGTGGGTTGTGACCCCTCCCAGGAATCCCAGGCCACCTCCCAGCCTGAGATGCGAACTGACAGGGCCTGTGGCCACTGGGTGCTCAGCTTCCCCTCTTCCACTCCAGGCTGGAGGCTCCTGCTGAGGAGGTATTCACGCCACCATAAGCTTCGTGGCTCACTGTCCACTCACATTCTTGGCTCTGAGCCTCTGTATCTCCTATAACTGGGCTTGGCTTCCAGTGCCCTGAACTGTACTAGTGGGGACACTGGAGGGGCAGGCCACCACCAGAAGAGGGCAGAGGCACCACACAGCAGTCCTGGCCAGGACAGGAGGCCAGAAGTTGGGGCTTCAGGACCCCTTGGACCAGCTGTGGGTGGCCTGGGGCTGTGAGTGGCTGCACTGGAAATCCAAGGGTCTCCCTGTGCCCTTGGAGAGTCCAAGGTGTGAGGATGACAGGGGAGGAAGAAGCCAAGACCCCTAAAGGAGCCCCCATGGATAAGTGCCAATGTGACAAGGATCTCCCTGTGCCCCTGGAGAGTCTGGGGCGCTTGCCGCAGCCTGGAGACTGAGCAGCAAACGCAGACCTGTAGGCCAGGCTCCCCAGAGAGGCACCCGCCTCTGACTTCAGTGCCCCTCCATTCACACTGCTGCTCTGCTGCCTGATGCTGCGGCCCTGACCACCGCCTCTCACCTAGATGGGAACAGCACCTCATCATAGTCCCACCCCACAGACTATCCCCACACAGTGCCCTGCAGAAATGGGGGCAGAACATGGGTCTTGTCTGCCCGGCATCGGCAGCCCCTCATGGGATGGCCTCTGTATCCCCAGCTGGCCTCCCTCCCTGGACGGCAGCTGGGAAGGGTACAGGGGTCTTCCCTGCCCTGCAGGGACCCTCACCGGGATCTTGAAGGCTTCCACAGAGACCTGGTTCTCCATGGAGTCCAGCGAGGGCCGGCGGGCACCGGATGAGGAGTAGCTGACCGGGAAGGCCTGGGCGGGCCGGCGGAAGGTCATCTCAGCTGAGGGGATGGGCGGCTTGTGGGCAAACTTGTGGTAGCGGTGGATGCAGAAGGCAGACAGCAGCACTGAGACGATGAAGGAGAAGAGGACGGCGGCCGCGATCACCGTGCGGCACAGCTCGTCACACAGCGGATCTGTGGACGGGGTTGGTATGAGGTCTGGCAGTGGCAGGAGGTCCTGCACCACCGGGTACAGGCTGCGCATGCTCCTCTGCATGGCTCTCCAGCCCGCTGTGTCTGCAGCAGCAGGGAAATGGCCGTGGAGGTGTGGGAAGGCCTGAGGACACACCATGAAGCATGGGTACTGCCATGTACTGCCCCATCCTAGACTACTATTGCCCTCTTACAGATGGAGATAGAGGC
This sequence comes from Cacajao melanocephalus, assembly GCA_963573385.1. Classification (NCBI taxonomy): domain Eukaryota; kingdom Metazoa; phylum Chordata; class Mammalia; order Primates; family Pitheciidae; genus Cacajao; species Cacajao melanocephalus. The sequence continues at coordinate 51,848 of CAUYLG010034246.1, forward strand.
TCAGAGAGGCTGAGCAGCCTGCCAAGGTCACACAGCAGAGGCTATGCTCACTACACCAGCTGGCACTGGAGCGCTGCTGGGGAAGGTCAGAATTTTCCTTTGTTCCAAATGTCTTAGGCATTTCCTTTACGAAAATGCTAAGTGGCTCGGGACATAGGGCTATATAGTACCAGAAAACTCAACACCAGAAATGTGTCCCTGTGCTCTGGCAGGACAGTGCCCCCGAATGTGGTCAGTGTGGCTGTGCCACCCACCAAACCTGCTGACCTTGAAATGTGCTCCTGGGTGGGTCCCAACTGCATGGTCACAGGGACAGTGACCTGTCAGGCAGGTTAGTTGTTCGGTGGAAGAACTGCTTTTCTGGCCTGCCCATCACAGAACTTAGGGCCAGAGGACACTTTATAGGGGCCCCAGCCCCTCTCCTGCCTTTCACCAATGGAGTAAGAGAGGCCCAGAGGGAAAAAGAGAAGTCTCATGAGGCCCACTCTCCTCCCAGCAATTTCCTCCTTGTTGGGGACTCAGACATGCTGCTGAGACGCCCCTGGGGTGGGGAGGTGGTGGGGGTCCCAGCTGCCCACTCACCCTGGATGTCTTCTGGCTCGCAGAAGCACTTCTTCTCCTCAGGGAAGCAGTTGCAGGTGCCATAGCCGGCTTTGATCCCCCGGGGCTCTCCCGGCTCATGCCCCCCGACAATGCTGCCCCCTGAGGGCAGACGTAGCTCACTTAGCCTCCTGGGGTGCCTGACCACCCCAGGCCCCCAAATTTCTAGGGCAGTGTCCCAAGGAGTCCGCTCCCCAACCAATGTCAGCAAGCACAGGTCCAGGGAGGCCAGGGGCCCAGCAGCTTGGCTCAGCCAGGCAGTGCCTCCCTGAAGCCATGGGTACAGCCAGGCCCCCTCCTAACATTTCATCTGAACAAAGGACTGCCACCAAAACTGTGGAACCTGGTGACCTGACCCGCACGTTGCAGTGTCCCTCGTCTGGCTCAGGGCTGCACTTTCCCTATCAGTGACCCTGCTGACCTTTCTCTGCTTCTGAAATCCGTGTGTGCTGATTTCTGGCAACTAGCAGGGGCCTGGACAGTCTGTGGGTCCCTACCTCCCCACCATCCCTGACCCCGCCTGTTCCTTCCCCATGGCCAGGGCGACACTGAAATACATAGGAGGCTCAGCTTGATGCATAAAACTGACAGACGTGGCGCTCTGGCTGAAGTGCATGTGGGGTCCAGGTCTCCCCTACAACCTCCTACCTGTCCCTATGCCCTGATTAAACACTGCTTACGGAGGCAGTCCTGGGGGCAGATGTTGACATCTTGGGTCTCCACCACATCGCAGTGGCCGTCGGGGCAGGTCTTGGTGCTGGGAGAGCAGGTGGAGAAGTTCCTGGTGATCCCTGCACAGGATGCACAGCAGGCCGTCACCCACGTGGGAGCCCTGCCGCATGCCCCCACTGCCTCCCAGGCTTAGCCTGCCCCTCTAGGAAGGGGCAAATGGAGGCCTGAGCAGGGAAACCCTGCACACAGAGCCCTGCCAGTGGGAGCATCCCGGGAGTCGTGGTTTATGGGAGAGGGGGTGTGGGAGGTTCCTCACACAAAGCCCTTACAGCAAAGAAGCCAGGATCCTCTCAGGCATGTACAGTGAGGGACCCTCGTGGTGGTGGGCACCCCCAGGCTGGCCTCTGGCTGATGCAGACAACGAGTCCCCTGCCCACACCACATCCCCTGGCCAAAGACCTCCCAGAAAAGTCCACTCTGTCCCCTGCACATTCCAACTTTGGCTCAGACCTTCCTAAGTCCAGAGTAAGTCTGGTCCAGGGACTATTCGCTGGACTCACAAGCCCTCTCCCCCAGTCTTGCACTGCTGCCTACTCTCCCAGCATCGTGAGCCACATAGAGGATGAAGTGCCAGGAGCAGACCTCCCTCGGGTGTCCCCAGGGCCTACCTTTGCCGTCTCCCTGCCTCCACTCACACCTGCCCGTCAGAGAGCCCAGGCCGCCACACTCCTCACACTCCAGCCGTCTCTTGCTGACCGCACAGGACAGGGGGCAGCCCACCTCCTCGGTCATGTCTACAGGTGGCAGACAAGCAGGGTCACAGGGGACTGGCCTGTGCACAGTGCTCAGCCAGTGCCTGAGGACAGGGAACAGCACCAGCCAAGCTGCTCCATGGGTGGAGGCCAGAAGGACTGGGGTGGCAGATCAAGGGCAGCAGATCAAAGTTCCAGGAGCAATGGCGCAGGGCAGGGGACAGGGCATCATGGTCACAAAGCAGGGGCCACTGGGCTGGGGTAAGTACAGGAGAAAGGATGTGAGGGCAGCCAGATTCAGCCAATGGATGCCTAGTGGGACCTGTGTTTCAGGTACACAGTGAATGGCACCAATGGCAGTTGTGTCAGCATGTTCCTAAGAGTGCATGGATGGTCCTGGAGGTGTGTCTTTCGAGAAGCTGCAAAGGTTGCATGGAACACACCTGTACCAAAAAACTGCTTGTTGTTTACCTGAAATTCAAATTTAACCAAGTTCTTGTATGTTTTCTGGAAGGGGCAACCCTTTGCTGCTAGGTCACTCAGGGTGAAGCTGGTCTAAGCCTTCCCCACTCCCCAGCTAAGGCTTGCAGCTGTACTGTTTTTGCCAAAAAGCTGGAGGTCCAGGTTTTGGAAACCCCCAGGCCCCCGACCCACCCCTCCCTGGAGCAGGCACTCACATGACCCCACCACTGTGACCAGCAGCTGGGCCTGGGCCTGCCTGCAGGTCTGCTGGTCCGTGGCCACCACCATGTACTGGAGCTCGGCACACTTGGGCCGCCGCAGGGCCTTGGTGTCATTCACGAACAGGATCCCCGAGGTGTCCGCCGCCGAGGTGACCACCCCTAGGGTGCTGCAGTTGGTGCCGGAGGCATGGAGCTCGTACTGGACATTGATGCCACTGAACGCCTGGCAGTTTTCCACACAGACTTTCCCGATCTAGGGGGGCACAGGGAACACCTTAGCCAGACAGCTGGACCGACCTGGCCCGAGGGTAGAGGTTCCCACACAGCCTGAGTCCTGGAATGGCCCCCAACTGGGCCTGGAGACAGCAGGTCCCCTGAGCGCCTGGTCCTCCATCCTCACAGAGCCTGCAGACACACCTGCCTCGGCCCTGCCCTGCCCTGCCCAGCTCCACTCAGGCCACATGTCACCGGCTACCCCTGTTCCTGGGAGCTGGAGGTCAAGGCAACACAGGGCCTTGAGGTTCAGTTTGGAGGCAGGAAAAGCCCCAGGCAGGCCCTGACTCAACCCTTCACTCCCCCTTCCTCCCTCACTCAGACACCAAGGCCACCGGAATGTCTCCCATGCTCATCCCTGGCTGCCCCTAGCTGCCCCAGCAGTTATCTGAGGACCCCTTGCTCCTCCCTTAGTGCACAGGGCTTAGAGGTCCACTCTGCCCTGTTGTCCCCTGGTCAGAGCACTGCACCCCAGCCACAGGACTCGGGAGCATGGTTGCCCAGGCCATGAAGGACTAACGGAACTCCCTGGGACTTTGACCAGAGGCCCTGGGAGAGGGACCTCTTTTCCTGGGGATGCCAGGCCCTGGAGCCAGGCAGCTGGATTTTTTTCATCTTTCAGCAACTCTTGCTTGAAACTAAAAGTTTAGTTGCTTGAAACCAAACGTTCCACGGATGGTAAGAAGAGTGCTGGCCAGAGCAGGGCTGGGCTGCCCCAGGCCCACCTGTGACCACAGCAAAACCTGCCTCCTGGGCCTCCTCACTTTCCCCTACAAAGCCCACTTCCACATTCTCATGTGAGTTTCAAAGTTGTCCGGGGTTCCTGCCCCCAATTCACAGCCTTACAACCTGGGGAGAGGGGTGAGACCAGTGAGGCTGAGGCTGGACTGGGATTCAGGTCCCCATTGCTCCTGAGCCTGACAGAGAGCAGGTGACCCACCTCCAGCAATGCCTGCTCCTGCCTCATCCCTACCCCCTCTGCTGGCCCAGTGAGACCCCTGGGACCCTCTGCCTTGTTGCTCCTCTGTCCCTGATCCCTCTCCCATTAAAGGCTAAGCGGTGGTCGGGGAGTTTGGATATGTCCAAGGGTGGGTTCCCTGGTAGGCTGGACCCAGATGGCTGCCAGGAGCTGATGGGGGCACAGAACTACTCAAAAGAAATGGCAGATGGCGCTCTGAAGAGGAGGCGCTGCAGACTGCTCTGCAAGGGAGAGGGGCGTGAGAGACCATGCGTGCTGCAGTTTCAAGTCAACTTAAAAAGTACTTATGAGGGCTGGGTGCAGTGGTTCATACCTGAAATCCCAGCACTTTGGGAGGCTGAGGCAGGTGGATCAAGAGGTCAGGAGTTTGAGACCATCCTGGCCAACATAGTGAAACCCCGTCTTTACTAAAAAAATACAAAAAATTAGCTGGGTGTGGTGGTGGGTGCCTGAAATCCCAGCTACTTGGGAGGCTAAGGCAGGAGAATCGCTTGAACCCGGGAGGCAGAGGTTGCAGTGAGCCAAGATCACGCCACTGCACTCCAGCCTGGGCGACAATGAGAGATTCCGTCTCAAAAAAAAAAAAAGTGCTTATGAGAAGGATCCCAGAAAGAACGCCGTGATGCACAGCACTGGCGCCGACGGGCAGAAAGGATCATGCCTCATGCCTCATCCTCTTTAATGAATATTTATTACTTTTATTTCTTCTATTTCTAATTGTTATTTTCCAAAGACAAATATAAATGTATGCTCTCTAGCAAACCTACTTACAGGAAGTAAAAAGGAAGCATTTCCCGCCTCCCCTGAGGGCACCACTGTGGATGGCGCTGTGATGTCTGCACACGTGCAGATCCCCATCAGGGAAGATCTGCTTTGGCACAAAGGGAGTCACGTGGGACCAACATCTCTGCAAGCCACCCTCACTTAATCCACCAGGAAGAGTCTTCCAAGTCAGCGTATATAGATTTACCCAGCATTGCTCTTGCATTGTTGAAAAAACATTTTAAAGATATCAAGAAGGGAAAGGGGAATAAAAAGAGAGGCCCAAGGAGCCCCCAGCCCTGCCCACTGTGAGCTCTCTCAGGCCTCTTCTGCACACCCAGCTGCACCTCCCAGCCCTGGGCTCAGGATTCCACCCAGTTTACTCTGTGCTGGTTGGGCCAAGAGAGGGTGTCACCTGCCTCCCTGTGCCCGCGTGTTCCCTAGCCCTTCATTCCTCCCCAGACAGGCAGTGGGCATGGGCTCACCTGGGCAAATCGGCGAGCCCTCCTGCTCACGGAGAAGGAGGTACGGGGCAGGTGCAGGCTGATGGGCAGCACTGACACGTTGAAGTGGAGCAGGAGGACGCCTGCCCCTGGGCCTTGGAAGTCCGAGTCATTGACCAGCACGGCCAGCTGCATGGTGCGGTTCTCCGAGATGGAGAGGTTCCGGTTGAGAACCAGCCCTGCAGGCGGGGGCGCAACAATGACCACCGAGCTTCTCTGGCTGCTCCCCCATGGTCACTCCTCTTCCCAGACAGAGTCCTGCAAATACACTGGTGCAAGCACGCACTTTCACACGTACGGTGCCATGTGACAGGCCTGGGGCTGGTCCTAAGTTAGCACCAGTGTTCAAATGTTGGCATTTGCTGAGCTGAAAGCCCAGGGAACCCTTCTCAGTTTGAGGCAGCCTGCATGTGTGTGCATGTGCATGCGTTGTATGGGGTGTTTATGTGTATAATATGTTTGTGTGGTATGCGTGTGTGTGGTATGTGTATGTGTGGCATGCATATGTGTGTGGTACGCATGTGTGTGCTGTTTGTGCATAGGGTATTTATGCATGTGTGTATAGGGTGTTTGTCTATAGAGTTTTAAACTAAAAATAAAATCCTAAGCCCCCAAACCAACTAAATAGATACCCTCTTGGCCAAGGGGACACCAGAAAAACCTTAAAAACAGAATTCTGGGCCATGACAGGAAGGGAGGGTGGACTTGCCTTATTAGGCCCTCTTCTTTCTGGAGTTTGGACACAATTGACCAGGATTAACATTAAAACAGAGATCATAAGACTGACAGAATGGACTCTTTGTGGCAATAAGATAGCAAATTATAAACAGGACCTAAGGCCATGCCAAGCAAAGGTTAAGTCACACCCTACAAACCATAACATTGGTTTTCTTTCTTGAGACAGAGTCTTGCTCTGTTGTCTCTCACTGCAGCCTTGACCTCCCAGGCTCCAGCCATCCTCCCACCTCAGCCTCTGAGGCTCCTGTAATCCAGGCATGTGCCACCATGCCTGGCTAATTTTTTGTATTTTTTTTGTAGAGACAGGGTTTCACCATGTTGTCCAGGCTGGTCTGGAACGGCTGGACTCAAGCAATCCACCCATCTCAGTCTCCCCAAAATGCTAGGATTACAGGCATGAGCCACCACACCCAGCCCATAAAATCTTGTTAAACCTTTTTTTTACCCTGCCAGGTATACTGCGGTTTACTTGCCATCCTGACCCTGTATAGCATCATGCAATACATCACAGTCCTCCTTAACACATTCCTTTGTACTGACCTGAAGTCTTTAGGCAAAGCTTAACTCTTTCAGCCTGCTGTAAATTAAAGAATCTCTGCATCTACCTCTAACCTGTAAGCCCCTGCTTCAAGATACCATTCTTTTTGGGCCAAAGCAATGTATACCCTCCATGTGTTGATTTACGTCCTTGCCTGTAACTCCTGTCTCCCTAAAATGTATAAAAGCAAACTGTAACCCCATCACCTTGGATCTGGGGACCACTTACTCAAGGCTTCTTGGGTTTGTGTTTTCTCCAGGCTGCAGTCACTCATCTTGGCTCAGAATAAACCTCTTTAAAATATTTTTCAGAGTTTAATTTTTTGGGTAACAGGGTGCATGGGCGGGGGGAGGGTAAGATGGGAGGTAAAGGTCTGCATCGCCAAGGCCCTGGTGCTAGAGCCCTCCAGACAGCTCCCTCAGAACATGGTAGACTCCCCTCCACAGCACGAGCCTCCAGCAGACCCAATAACCCTGCAGGCTGAGCCCTGGAAGTTACCCTGTCTGTGTACCTGCTGCGTGCTGCTGCTGCAGTTCTCAGGTGGTGGAAACAATGATGGGAGGGGTGCTCTGGCACACAGGGTGTTCAGTGTCAGGGCAAGGAGGCTGTCTCCCCTCTGACAGGCAGGACCTCCAAAGGCTTGGTGGGGTGGGGAGGACTGAGGAATGAACAGGACCAGGCCAGGCAGAAAAGGGTGAAGGACCTGTGGCGTGAGGCTCCCCCAGACACAGACCCCAAGTGCAGGTGGTTTATTTGGAAGGCGATCCCAGGAGAAATCGGCAGGAGCTGGAGGAGGGAGGCAGGAAGCAAGGCCGCCGCTGAAAGGTGCCCCGCAAGCAGGTGAGCATGGTGGCACATGGAAGGAGTCAGGCAGGACAATGGGTTCAGAAGCACTGACCTGACTCAGGGGTGCTTCTGTACACCAGCCTGTTAGCAGAGAGCTACTGAGGCCAGAGCAACAATCCCTAAGCATTTGGGCTGCCTTAGGGGCAGTCACATAGTGCCAGGGGCTGGAGGAAAGCCTCAGGTGACATGTGTGTTTGCAATTGGTGATGAGCCCTGGTGAGGTTAGCATAGGGATGTGGTGGGGCCCTGCCAGGGTCGGCTGTGTGGCAGCTCAGGGAAAGAGGACCCATGGTGAAAGCCCCACTGGTGGCTGGAGGACAGGCCTGGTAGAGACACAGAAAGTGCTAGGCAGAGGGTGGAGGGGAAGTGGCCTGGGCCGCAGAAGGCCATGCCAGGAGTGCATGTGTGTGGTGTGCTGCTTGCCCAAGAAAAGCGAGCACCTCATGTCCTGGGGGCCCAGCCAGGCCATGCCACCGGCCCCGCTTACTATAGTCGTGCACAGTCGCCCGCACGAAGCTGCCGTTAGCCTGGACCAAGGTCTCGTTGGGCCAGTGTTCCACCCGGAAGGTCTGCTGGGCCCAAGTATCCCTGGGGAGCAGCGTGCTTGTGTACCGTCTCACCAGCTCTCCCGATGCAGGCACCACGTCCGCATCAAAGACACGCAGTGTGGCCACCACGGTGTCCTGCAGGATGCAGAGGGCGATGGTCAGTGCAGGCAAGAGGGGCTCCTCAGACTCCCCAAAACCAGAGACCTTAGGACACTGCTCATCCCATAGAGCCCACAGGTGGACCAGGTGTGTTGTCAGAGCCGGGTCTGGGGACAGTGTGACCTGAGTTCAAGTACCCATGGGGGTCACTAGCCAGCCTGGCCCAGTTACCTTCCCTGGGCCACTGAGCCTCATCTGTGTAACAGGTGCAGTACACACCTCTCATAAGGAAAATTATAGCAGATGGCCAGGCACTTGGCTGGCAGGTCCCACCCAGGTCCCCAGAGAGCAAAATGAGCATCCCCACTCTCCCCTGAGGAAGCTGGGCCCCACAGGGTGAAGGTCAGGTCAAGGTCACACAGGAACGGACGGCAGATCCCAGATACAAGCCCAGGTGTACATCAGAGTGCTCTGTTCCAAGCATCCTCCTACACCAGGCTGGAGGGGGTTGTGAAGAAAGCCACTGGGCACCTTCGGGATGGCTCTGCCCACCAGGCCTCTATCACCCCAAGGCTGCCCACGGAGGCTCACACAGCCTTTACTCACAAAGTATGCTTTCGGCCAGATCTCTTCTCCCTGCCAAACCTGAACGTCGTGTGCCCAGAGAAGCGGGGGAAGGCAACGCACTATCCCAGGGTTCCCCACGCCCACTCTCCCACAGCCAGGAGGGCTAGGCCGCCTGCAGGAAGGCTTGAAGCCCAGCAGGTGGCGGTCGCGCTCCACCAGCGCCGGCCAGAGACGGGCGGGGCGGGCGGCACCGCGGGTGATCCGCCTTCGCGTCCCCCTCCAATCCTCGGCTCCACTCTTCGTCACTCAAGGGCCCTCCGGTCAGGGGCTGACTGCTGGTGGGAGGGACTGCCCTCCAGGAAGATGTTCCCCGCCTGGGCAGCTCGCCGTGCCCGCCTGCAGCGGCACAAGTGTGCCCCACACGGCCGCCCTCGGGCCTCGTCCTGGTCAGTCCCAGGCTGGGCACCCAGGGGTCCCGGCCTCCCGAGGCAAGGCCCAGGTGGGTGCGAGAAGCACTGCCCGTCCCCCTCCCCCTAAGAGAGGCGGCGCCGACGAAGACAAAGGACAAATGAACGCGCGAATGGTCGGCCACATGGTTGAGTGGCTACACTGACACTAAACCGACCGAGAAACGAACTGCGGCCGGAGACAGGCACTGGATAGACTATAGCGCGCCCGGACAAGCACCTCCTTCCGCTTGAACTCCACCAAGGCGCTGGCGGTGTCGACGCCCGCGGGGAAGGTGGGCGCCGAGTCGTCCTCGTCGTACACGGTCACCTGGAAGGGCACCATCTCCACCTCCTCGCGCGCACCGGCGCGCACGGTGCACACGGCCACCAGCTGGTACTTCTCCCGCTGCTCGCGGTCCAGGGCCCAGCGCGTGCTCACCTCCAGGCTGTCCGAAGCGCAGCGGAAGGGCAGACCCTCACCTGCGCACCAAGCAGACAGAGGTTCCGCGTCACTGACTGCCCGAATCCCAGGCAAGCCCCCTTCCTGCGGGAGGGAGCTCTGCGGTCAGAGAGGGGAGCACACCGAACGCCGGCCTCGGCCCCAGGCCTACCCTCCTTCACTCCACAGGGGAGTGCAGCGCTCCCAGCCCGAGTTTGCAGCGATGACTGTGTTTTTACATGCCGTGTCCTGCTGCAGCTGCGCCCTCACTCGTGCTGGTGGGGAAGAGCTGGAAGCAGATACCCTGATCACCCGCTAGGGCCTGGGGCACCCCTCTGCCCACCTGGCCTCGATCTCGAGTGGGCTTGTGTGGGGAAGGGTGGCTCCAGCTAAGCTCAGGCTGCAGGCCTAGAGAGCCAGCTACTGGCCTTGGCTGCTTTTTAAAAAATGTTAGATGTTTTTTTTTTCCCCAATTCTGGAAGCAATATGTGTTCATTTTAGAGAACGTGAGAAACAAACACGGCAAGAACAGAAAATCAAACACCGCATGTTCTCACTGATAGGCGGGTGTTGAACAATGAGAACACATGGATACAGGGAGGGGAGCATCACACACTGGGGTCTGTTGCGGGGAGGGGGGGGCTAGGGGAGGGACACCAGGGGGTAGGGAGGTTGGGGAGGGATAACATGGGGAGAAATGCGAGATATAGGTGATGGGGGGATGGAGGCAGCAAACCACATTGCCATGTATGTACCTATGCAACAAACCTGCATGTTCTGCACATGTACCCCAGAACCTAAAGTGCAATTAAATATATATATATATAAACACGGTAGACATCTGGCGTATGATGTGACATTAATGCATAATGATTTTCCACCGCCTAGTGTGCATCTCTGCTCTACACCTCCTTGTCCAATGCGTCTCCAAGCTGGTCATCCTATGCGTGCAGAAGGCAGGATGTAGAGGCGAAAGCGTATGCTCCGAGCCCTGCATGGTGGCTTGGCTCGTGCTCTACATCGCCCTGTGAGGCAAGGCCAGGAACCACAACACACTCTTCAACGAACCTGTCCTTTTATCTGTCCTCCCGAAATAATCCAAAAAGAGGTCACGATGAAGGCGGAAGGCCACTGCTGAAGACCCCACAGCCAACCCCAAGGAGGCGGGGCAACTCCACAAACCTCCCAGTCAGAACCATGCCTTGCACATGAATTACACGTATGGGAAATGCTTATCATATAATGCTTTCCTCTGTTGAGTGTGATTACAAAGAAATCCCATTAAACTAAATTTAATAACATAATTTTTAGTGAAAAAGGGCAGCATACAAAAAACCAATTGCTTCATCAACCATCTGGTTCAAAGACATCTAACCCTGCCCCAGAGAATGAAAGGAATCTGGGGAAGCATGAATGATGACTTTTCTACCTTTACTAAGATGTTAATATTCTTGCTGTGTTTGTGTGATAAAGCTAATGTGAACGTAGGATGCACTTGCCAGAGGTGCAGCCTCTGTGACCTGGCTGAGCCCCACTTCCTGACTTTCAGATGGTCGAATGGGGCCTCCCTGCACCTGCTCAGCTGCCTCCTCCCCTCTCCACTGGGATCCAGCTCCTCCCACCCCCTGGCTGAGTTGGCTGTCCTTACTGCTACTCCATGGGCCCCCTCTACACCCCACATCCAATCCATGAGGGAGTCCTGCTGGATCTTCCATCTAGGCATCCCCGCAGCTGCCTGCTTCTCGCCACACCTTGGCTTCCACTCGCATCCGGGTATCACAGCCCACATCTTCCCATTCAGAGGTTTCTCCTGTAGCTTTCTGATGGTCTCCCAGCTTTGCCCCTGAATCTTCCCACCCCAAACCATCCCTAACACAGCAGTCTGACTAATCCTGTAAAAACTAAATCAGGTCCTGCCATCACTCCCTCCCTCCAAAGTCTTCCATAGCTCCCCATGTTCCTCAGGAGAGAGCCCTGAAAGCCACTCCCATACCTGCCCCCGCCCCAGGAACTATTCTGCCCTATCAGTCTCAGCTCTTTCCTGTGGCTCAGTGCACTCCAGGCACACAAGGGTCACACTGGTGCCCTCCAAGGGGCTAAGCCTGAATATCCGGCATCCTCCCACCTTTGCTCTGCTAGCCCTGACTATCCAATTTACAATGGAAGAATGGAGGTCTCCTCCTCTGTTCCCCTCTTCTTGGTTTCCTCCCCAGCTAGCTCCTTCCAGAAGCCACCCGATTTCCTCGGCATGCTTAGATGCTCTGACTGCCCCACAAAATGAAAGCTGCAGGCAGGCAAGATTCCAACTTGTTGTGTTCACTGTTACACACTTAGCTGCTAGAACAGTACCTGGCTCCTGGCAGGCATGCAAGAGGTATTTCTGGAATACTGAATGAACTGATGGCATGGCGGTGAAGAATAAACCAGATGGCTTGTGTCAAGGGCTCACAGAGCAGGCCCAGCAGCAGCAGGCACTGAGGGGCAGCCCCACAATGTCGGCACTCACCCTCCAGGAGCCTGTAGGCCACGCTGATGTTGGGGCACAAGAACTGCACAGGCAGCAGGCGGAACTGGTGGAAGGTGCCCGGGGGCCGGTTCTCACGAATGCGGAAGGAGAGGCTTTTCTCCGGGAAGCAGAGCTCCCGGGGCTTGAGGGAGCTGCAGGCCGGAAAGGAGGTGTTGAAGAAGGAGAAGTACACTCGGGCACAGCCTGGCCACTGGCACTCGCCCTCACGAAGGGACGTGGGCGACAGGAAGACCTTGAGGTAGACGGTGAACACCCGGAAGCCTCCGTCTGCAGAGAGGGAAGTCAGGCCTGTGAGGGCGTCGGCCACACCTGCCAGGCAGTCGGGAATGGGGAGGAGGCAGGAGCTCCAGGCCTGGTGCAAAACCTGGTCCCCACCAAGATCCACAAGGCTCAGCCTGGTGCTCCAGCTCCACCTGCTACCTCCTTGCCTCTCCTGCAGGGCCCTGCAGCCCGGAGCACCAGTGCCCCACAGGCCTAGCTCTCATCATTCAGTTCTCAGCTTGGAGGCCCCTTCCTTAGGGAGGTGTGCTGAGCACTGGGTTGGAGGCTCCCCGACTCTGCGGGTGGCAACTTCTTCAGCAAATGGTGACCAGAGCCCTGACTGCCACACCCTCTCTCAGGAGGTTTGGAGTGGCCGCAGACACACTTCCCAATGCCTAGAGGGGGAATTTCCAGCAAGTTCCATCACCGAGGTGCCAGAGCGATTTCCGCTGTACTGCAAGGCCTTTCCCAGCTTCCATCTCAGCCGGAGTGGGCAGCTGCTCCTCAGAGCTGCTCTTCCCACATTCTCTGGCATTCTCCGCTTTTTGCTAGCCTGTCCATCACTGCTCCAATCCTCTGTTGTAATTAATTCTTTACACAAACTTTCCCTGTTCAAATCACCCTGTGGTTTCTTCCTTGACAGGACCTGGCCACGCATGAAGCCTCTCCCCAGTTTGGAGGGCTCAGGCCTCCTAGGAATCTCAAGCCCAGGGCAAATTCCCTGCTGGCCCCACCCAGGGACTCCCATTCCTCAAGCTCCACCCTGGGGGCTCAGGAGGAAGAAGGCAGCAACTAAGTGCAAGGAACCAAGACCCACTGCAGATGCTGCCTCCTCCAGGAACTGCCTGGGCTACCCCGGAGGGAGCTGCCCACCCAAGCCCCTCCCTGTCCTGCACCGGGCTGTCCCTGGCAGATGGGCCAGTCTCTCTGCCTGAGTAGGGCAGGGATGCCTGCTCTGCACTCATGGCCCAAGGCTTGCCTCTCACCAGCAGACAGGGCTTAGGGTGGTTGCGGGGGCTGCGCAAGCCATAGCCCTGTCTGGATGCCAGTGGGTGGGAGCTACCGGGGGCAGCATCACTGTTTCCTGTCACAAGCACTCTGCTCCCCACCCACCCCCCTCAGTACCATGTCGCATGTGGCCGTGACTCCGGCTCTGACTGCTCCTCTTTCCTCCCTGGACACCCAGGACAGGCGTGAGTCCCTGCCAGCTACAAGGGCAGCTGGCTCTGGTAAGAAGTCAGGCTTTCCTTGGGAAGTGCCGCTTCTCCAGAGAGTTGCAGGTCATTTGCTAAATCAAAACTTTGGGATGTTTTCAGCCCCACTTACTCCCTCTCTAGAAACCTCTTAATCCTTTTTAGCCTCACTGAAGAGGAATTTGGGTCTGGCAGAAGAGTGTACCCGGATGATTGCCGTGTGTCTCCAAACCCCCACAGCCTCAGGAAGCCCCAGGGTCACTGGCAGCCCTGAAACTTGTCCTGGCTTCTCTCCAGGCTGGACACAGAGGCAGACCAGCCTCACCTCACCCCTGATGCCTTCTTTCCACACCAGGGGTGGTGGGGAAGCCACTCTGAGCCTCAGCATCAGCGGCTGTGATGAGGGCAGCTTAAGGAAGGGGTGGGGTGGGGTGTGGGGGTGGGAGTGGGGGCAGCTCCCTTACTGCGGACACTGAGCTTCTCCCAGGTTCTCTGGTCCAGGCTCCGGTTAAGGTAGAGGAGGCCAGTGTTCTCCTGGATGCAGATCCAGTTGTTCTCGTGCAGCCGTGTGTGGTATGTGCCATAGAGATGCCGGCCCAGGCGGAAGCTGGGCATCTCCCCAGGAGTGTCCCGCAGGGCATGCACATAGAGCAAGGGTGTGCCGGCCGGCTGGTCCACATACAGATTCTCCCAGTAAGCATCCCTCGAGAAGTAGAGGCCCAGTGCCACTGTGGGAAGTAGGGAAGTGAATGAGGTATGGTGAGGATAAGGCTTCTTCAAGGACAAAAAAAAAATCATTAGTTTAAAATTCCTATCTTAGGAGTTTTTCGTCTCCGGTCCTGAGAACATGAACACTCAATTATTTGTGTAGTTATACACTGGCTAGAAAAGGACTGCTTTAAAATAGGAAAAGAAAAGAAGACAGGGGAGGCAGCATCCGCAGTGGCAAGCCTGTTCTCAATCACCCAAGCTGGAAGGGCACCCAAACCACACAGGCTTCTCAACAGGTCACCCACAGCCAGTGTTCAGGGCAGGAGACACTGCCAGCCACGTGGGGCAGGCAACAGTTGCCAAAAATGAAGAAAGCTCTTCAGAGGAAAGTCATAAATCTTTATCTAAACATACGCCTACCATATGACCCTCCAATTCCACTCCATTCATCCAAGAGAAGTAAAAACATATGTCCATCAAATGGCGTAGTGGGAATTGGAAGGATGATTCACAGAAGCCAAGAGCCTAGAAGCCCTTCAGCAGGTGGATGGACAAGCAGATAGTGGTCGAGCCACGCCACGGAATCCTGCCCAGCAATGAAAAGGGATGAACGATGGATACACGCAAACTCCTGGATGGATCACACACACACATCATGCCAAGATGAGGAAGCCAGGCAGAGGAGAGCACATACAGCAAGATTCTGGATGGATTTTAGGCAATGGATCAGACTGGCTGCCAGTGGTGGGTGGGGTGGGGTGGGGAGAGGTGGACAGATAGGGAAAGGCCACAGGGCACTTTCTGGGAAATGTGAAGTTCCCATATCCTAATAGGGGTGAAGGTCATGTGGGCATATTCGTTTGTCAGTATTGTACAGCTAAGGTCTGTGCATCTTATCTATGTAATTTTTATCTAAATAACTGAAAAGTGAATCACTGAGGGTGCTGTGGACATAAGTGTAGCTTCCCTGAAGAAGGCAGGATGCTGGCCTCAGCTGTGGCCAGGTGAGCCCAAGCAGGAGCGCAGTGCACTACGCTGCTGACTGTGTGTGGCCAACATTTCCCACGGTAGAAAGTTTTAAGAATAATTTTTGGAACTCATGTACACTGTTGGTGGGAATGGAAAATAATATACAGTTATCGTGAAAAATGAGAAGGCAGTTCCAAAAACTTAATTGAATTACCATGTGACCCAGCCATCTCACTTCTGGGTACATACAAAAGAATTCTGAGCCAGGTCTCAAAGAGATATCTGCACACCACTGTTCACAATAGCACCATTAACGACAGACAAAAGGTTGAAGCAACCCCAGTGGCCATTGATGGATGAACGTTTGGACAAAATGTGGTCTATACATACAATGGAATATTTTGTCTTAGAAAAGAGGGAAATCCGGTCGGGTGGGGGGGCTCATCGTTGTAATCCCAGCACTTTGGGAGGCCGAGGTGGGCGGATCACTTGTGGTCAGGAGTTTAAGACCAGCCTGGCCAACATGGTGAAACTCTGTCTCTACTAAAAATACAAAAATTAGCCAGGCATGGTGGCGGATGCCTGTAATCCCAGCTACTTGGGAGGCTGAAGCAGGAGAATGGCTTGAACCTGCAAGGCGCAGGTTGCAGTGAGCTGAGATTGTGCCATTGCACTCCAGCCTGGGCAACAGAGTAAGACTCCATCTCAAAAAAAAAAAAAAAAAAAAAAGGGAAGGAAATCCTGACACAGGCTAAACCACTGATAACCCTGGAGCACATTGTGCTAAGTGAAATAAGCCCATCGCAAAAGGACGAACACTGTATGATTCCACTTATGTGAGGTCCCCAGAGTAGTCAAATTCACAGACACAGAAAGTAGGATGGTGGCTGCCAGAGCTGGGGGGAGGGAGGATGAAGCGTTCGTGTTAGATAGGGATAGAGTTTATGTTTGGGAAGATGAAAAGTTCAGGGATGGTGGTGGTGATGGCTGTACAACAATGTGAATGTACTCAATGCCACTGAAATGTATACTTAAAAATAGTTATATTGAGGCCGGGTGTGATGGCTCACGCCTGTAATCCTAGCACTTTGGGAGGCCGAGGTGGGTGGATCATGAGGTCAGGAGTTCAAGACCAGCCTGGCCAATGTGGTGAAACACCGTCTCTACTAAAAATACAAAAATTAGCCAGGCATTGCGGCGGGTGCCTGTAATCCCACCTACTTGGGAGGCTGAGGCAGGAGAATCGCTTGAAGCCAGGAGGTGGAAGTTGCAGTGAGCCGAGATTGAGCCACTGCACTCCATCCTGGATGACAGAGCAAGACTCAATCTTAAAAAGCAAAAACAAAAACAAGCCCAGGCACGGTGGCTCACACCTGTAATCCCAGCACCTTGGGAGGCCGAGGTGGGCGGATCACTTGAGGTTGGGAGTTCGAGACCAGCCTGACCAACATGAAGAAACCCTGTCTCTACTAAAAATACAAAATCAGCTGAATGTAGTGGCGCATGCCTGTAATCTCAACTACTTGGGAGGCTGTGGCAGGAGAATCTCTTGAACCCGGGAGGCGGAGGTTGCAGAGAGCTGAGATTGTGCCATTGCACTCCAGCCTGGGCAAAAAGAGCAAAACTCTGTTTCAAAAAACAAAAACAAAAACAGAAAACAAAAATAGTTACATTGTAAATCTTATTTTTGTGTATATTTTTCCACAATAAAAATTAGTATGAATTTTTTAAAAGATGGATAAATAGGCAAAAAAAATGCTTAAAATCCATTAAAAATCTGCAAATAGATTCTAGAATGAACAAACAATACCAACATCCACAGCAAACATTAGAAATACTGCACTTGAATGTAATTGATCTCTTTTCCATCAGTTTGTTCCCACCCAGACGGTTGCTGCTTGAGGGGTCTGGAGGGCAGGGCCTGCAGCACCAGCTGAGAATGCCCTGGGGCTGTTGGGCTCCTCTGGGACACCTGGGTTTCGGAAACAATCAAGTGCCAAGTGGAGCCTGGAAGAGAACAGGTGAGAGGTCTGGAGTCCCACACTGGGAAAACAGAACAGGAGAAGGCTTCTCTTGAAGTGCTCACTGCACATCAGGAACATGGCTCTCATGACAGCACCCTTCGTCGGGGGGTGCATTTCTGGTGACAAGGAGGTTGAGAGACTGTAACTCACAGTGGCCTCACAGGGTGAGGAGAGGCTGGATGCCCTCGGTCCTGATGAGCCCCTTCCCAATCCCATGTGGCGTTCCACGTCTGGGCTATCCAAGTAGGTGGCGGGGTCGATGATCTCACCCCAGAGGGGATTCTAGGGACTGACTGAGCTCAGGTTGGGAGAGGCAACGCAGTTCTGCCAGGTCTAGTTTTCTCTGAGACACACACCTCTTGCCTTGGTCTTCCCAATAAGAACCATTTGCCCTTGGGCAGGCCATGGGGTGGCTCTGGTGATGCCCAGGCTGCAGAAGAGTGGGCCCTGGCACCCCTCTGCCACAGGAGCAGATCCAGACTGGGAATCCCAAAGGTGCTCCTCTGGGGCCTCCGCAATGTACATGCACCTTCAGTGGTCCAGGGACTGGAGGTAGGACAGGCCCAGGCTCCCTAAAGCCCACCCTACAAAGACCACTTGTACAGGAGAGAACTGGCCTTCCTGTTCCCATCTGGTGGAGCCTATCCCTACTGGATTGTGTGGGGCCCAATCCCAATTGGTCTCCCTGCTGCCAAAAGGGATTTGTGGGTCAGGCAATGATTGCGAGCAGAAACAGACTTAAATGCACTTAAAATGCCTCCCAGGTGGTCTCTGCAGCTGGGCACAGCTGTCTTAATGTTCCTGCTTGTCACAGGCACTTCTAGATGGAAAAACACATGGTCCAAGGTGGGATAACCGAGGAGGTGGGTGCAGGGCAGCCTCAGCGGAGTGCAGCCTGGGCAGTCCCGGTGTACCCTGCTCAGAGGTCTCACCCTTGGTTTAATGCTCTGTTGCTACAGTCTTGAAATTCTTCATAATTCTAGAACAAGCGGCCCACAAATGATGCAGCCAATCGTGGTGGATCAGTGACGGGAGAGCAGGGGAAGAGCTGCTGGTCAGCCACCATCGGGCTGTGCAGCCTCTGTAGATCACTGGCCTCCTCTGGGCCTCAGTTTCCCAGCTTCAAACTGGGGAAAGCATGCCAGGGAGAGGAGGAACGGCCAGTGCAGGTGCAGCCAGGCGTGCACCTCTGCACAGGGGTGTATCATCATGAGCCTCTCACGGCAGACTCATAGCCAGTGGGTGCAGACCCCTTCACTACCCATTTCACAGATAAGAACACTGAGGCTGGGAGGCGAGAAGCCTGACCAAGTCAAACAGCTGGGCAGGCTGAGAGGCTCTGTGTCCTGGGGGTTGGAATAACGGCTAAGAAAGTGATGGTGGAAGTCCGGCACCAACAGGTGCAGAGCCTGCCAGGAGGTCCAGGGCCTTGCTGACTGGCACCCATCCTGCTGCTGCCATTCTGCCTACCAGGGCCACCTGGTCTGTGAACCAAGGCCGGGCCCATGGGCTGAGACCCGCCTCTGATAAGAGCCACTCCTGGCATCATGGGAAGGTCACCAGCAGGACTTGCAAAGCTTTTCCCACCCCATGCGTTCAGGGCCCAAATGCCAAGTGGTGACAGAATCCTCCCCCACACCTCGCACACAGGTGTCTGCCCGGACAGCTTTGGCTGCCAGGGCTGGGCCCATCCTGTACTTCTGCAGCACTGCGGTGGCCCAGCACACACCACACCCGCCGACGGTGCAAATGGCAGTGTCGCTTGTCTGAGAAACCAAGAGGATTCCCATGTCAACCTTCAATGACCCCCCCACTGTGGTTCTGGTTCCTCAGGCTGGCTGTGCCCTGGCACCATGCAGGACAGGGTGGGGGAAGGTCTTGCTTGCTCATTGCACACTTGCTAAAGACCCAAGCTGCTGCTCACATTCAGAGAGACCTCAGGAACCTTCAAAGCCTGTGTAGTGTGTGTCATGAGTGTGTGTATACGTGTGCATGCACAGGGCATGCAGGAGACAGAAACAGAGATGGAGGCACACAAACACACCCAAGACCCCATCTGCTTCCACCCTGCTGACCTCAGCAGGAAAGACTCCACCCTCGTGTTGGACGGAGTGAAGTGCTAGACTGTTTCCAATGATTCACACTTGGCTGGGCTGTTTAATTTGTTTATCTTTGGATGCAGAGGGGACCAGTCCCGAGCACCCTTGTACTGCATGTGTGTGTACACACACCTTAGTCCACACTCTGTCCAGGCGTGCATGTTCTCAGGCCCAGTTGGGCCTGGAGCAGGCTCCTTTGCAGGCAGCACGAGGCCAAGCTTCACGCGTGGAGGGAGCTGGAGCAACGCTGGGACAGGCCAGGGCTTGCTCCTGTCTCCCATCATTACACCTGCCTTTTCTGGGTCCTGCTGCCCAGGCAGCCCACAAGACAGCATGTGCTCCACTCTAGCGTGTACCCAAAGCATGCAGTCCCTCGGCGCTGGTGCAGCCCACACTTGAGCCTGGCCATCAGCCTCCTGCAGCCCCCAGCCTCAGCTCCTGTGCCCCAAGGGGTTGCCTCCTACCAGCCCTGAACCTGCACAGCAGCCCAGGCCTGGCATCCAGCTCCTCCCTCAGGCTCTGACCCCAGCTGGGAAGGAGGTTTCTTCCCTGGTGCCCACCTGCAGCCAAGGGTGCCCCACAGAGCTCTCCCCAGCCCCCAGTCCTCTTTTGTCACAGCTTTGTGCCTCTCATGTTACTTCTCTTGTCCCAGGGACCACGTGGGGCTGTCTCCCGGTCAGATCCCGACTGACACATGGCACACATGCACTCCATCTTTCTCACACACTCACTCTCTCGGATGCATATCATTACACACCACAAGGGCACACACTGCTACACACTGATTCTCCCATAAGCTCACACATTCTCACACGGCCAGTCTCTGACAAACACATGTATTTGCTCATACTGGTGCACACCCACTTTCACACCCAAGCACACACATTTTCCCGCACCCTTGGTGCACACATACTAAGCGTGGCCTGGCTGTGGCCCTTGGTCTCCCACTCCCCCACTGCCATCCACTCAGCAGCTCTGATGGGGCACTGTAGGTCACCCTCGCCATGGCATGGTGACCCTGCCCCAGAACACAAATGGAGCTCCAGACGATGGAAAACTTCTCTAGGACAGCAGCACAAGGCTAAATTTGGGACTTCCAGAAAAGAAAACAACTGAGCTGCGTGAACCAGAAGTAGCGCAGGGCGTGTGTGCAGAGCAGGCCCTTCCTGCAGAACCCCTCATGTGACACCAGCCCCATGCCTGCCTTTGATGGGTGGCAGACGATGCAGATGACAGCTTTATTATGGCCCGGCAGAATCTCCTTAAGAGATGATTTCCTAATGCAATCATCTTCCTGGGAATGGGAAACAGGCCCCAAGGCTCTTCCCTGGGGGCTGGGGGTGGAAAGAGGCGGTCCCCACCGCCCCAGGCCAGCTGTCCCTGTGGAGGTCCCTCCAGCTCCACACTGAACACTGTTATCCTCTCAGGATGTGACCTGTTACCCTGCCACCCACTCATCACTTCCCTCCCACTTCCCACTCATGTTTTCTTACTACAGTCAAATATTTGACATGTATAAAGAATACATTGCATAGAACATTTATGCTGAACAAACACCCAGGAGCCCGTGGCCCTGCTGAACTGGACGCCTGGCCTCACTGCTGCCCCTCCCACCTCCCCACCTGCCACTGCGTCCCACCCTCAGCAGCAGGAGCCTGCACCCGGCCTTACTCTTGCCTTGTGTTTTGGCATCATTCATGGAAGGCACATTTTTTCTGGGTGGAGAGTCCCACGTGGACAGCTATTTTCCTCCTGGCTCCCGTCTTTCAGCCTCACTTCTGCTGCTGAGGGCTCGTCCTTAAGCAGGCCCCACCTGGGTATCCTGCCTTCTCCCAGTTGCTCGCAGGACCTCCTCTGTCTTCGGTGCTGTCCGGCATCGCTGTGATGCTACCGAGGCTGCTCACCTCTGCTGGTTTCCTCCTCTGCAGCCTGTCCTCCAGATGGTGGCAGCGGTTCACTGGCTAGCCATATCCAGGCCTGGGGCTGTCAACCTGGTCTCTGCACTGTTGTGCAGTGTGCTGATCAGCAGCCTGGACCTTGGCCCAGAGCCAGCTGGGCGTCTCCATGCCTTGCTCCCTCCACTCCTTTGCCCCAGTCTGGCCCCTCCTCACCCCAAACTGCTCCCAACTCTTCCCCATCTCAACACGGAATGGTCCCACCTCACTGCTCAGGTCACACACCTCAGTCCATAGAGCCCTGTCTCTTTCACCCTCCACCCCAGCTCCCAAGTCCCCTCTGCCAATGCCATCCAACCCTGGACCACATGCTGGGCAGCACAGGCCACTTTGCACAGAGCAGCCAGGGTCTATCGGATCATGGCACCCTCTGTCGAGCCCTGTGTTAACTCCGCTGCTTGCAGAATAAAACATAGCTCCTCATCAGGGCTCCCAGGGCCCCCTCTGTCCTCCAACTCACTTCCTCCTCACTCTTACAGGGTGCCCACCTTTCCGCCACAACTGCTAACTCACTCTCTGTGAGCTGAGAGAATAAATGAATTCATGAACCAATGAATGAATCAATTAATCAAAAAGCCAGTACAATGGTTTCATAAACAGGAGTGTAAAAGGGCTGGGCATGCTTGGGAAATGGTCAGAATTTGGGGTGGGGAAGGGGTGGGAGGATGGGGAGCTTCTGTGACATGGTCTCACGGGCACTAGAGCCACAGGCAGGCTGTCAGTGGCAGGACAGAGCTGTGTGGATGCCTTGTGCACACACGCAGTGCCCATGAGTGCACCAGCAGCCTTGTGGGGCCAGCCACTGTGCTGAGAAAGCAAGCCTGAGGCTGAGAACAAAACCACTCCTCTTCAGCTCCGGAAATGATCTCTTGGGGCCTGAGGAGCCCTGGGCACTGGAGCTGCCAGCTAGACTCGCCCGGTGGGGACCACCTGCAGCATGCTGCACAGACCTGGGTCCTGGCTCTGTCCCAGCTGGAGGCTGCTTTTGCCTAGGACTATAACTTTAATTTTAGGAAAAAAAAAAAAAAAAACAAGGATCAAGGGAGGCTCTACTGTAAATAACAAATTTGGAAGTGTATATAAAGAGAGATCCCTGTTTTAAAAGTTATTTTAAATTGTGGTAAAATACACATGAACTTTATCATCTTAAAATTTTTAAGTGTACAATTTAGTGGCATTAAGTGCATTCTCACTGCTGTGCAAACCATCTTTCCATAGCACTCTTTTTATCCTGTAAAACTGAAATTCTATACCCATGAGACAAATACTCCCCCTCCCCTCCTACCCCAGTTCCTAGAACCCTCCATTCTACTGTCTCTATGAATTTGACGACTGTAGGGACCTCATATAAGAGGAATCATACAGTGTTTGTCCTTTTGTGCCTGGCTGATTTCACTTAGCATAATGCTCTCGAGGTTCATCCATGCTGTAGGACGAGGCAGAATTTCCTTCCTTTTTAAAGCCAGTCATATTCCATTGTATGTCTGTATTATATTTTGCTTATCCATTCATTGGTCAGTGGACACTTGGGTAACTTTCACTTTGTGGTTACTGTGAATAATGCTGCTGAAAACGGGGATGTACAAATGTATCCCCCCTGCTTCCTCCTTCCTTTCCTGTGTGTACCCAAAGCAGAGGTGCTGGAGCCGAAGGCAGCTCTAGGCTTAACCTCTGAGGAGCCTCCCTGCTGTTCTCCACAGCAGCTTCCCCATTTATCTTCCGGCAGTGTGCAGAGGATTCTCCACATCCTCACCAACACTGGCTCTTTTTTTTTTTTTTTGATACTAGACATCCTAATGGTGTGAGGTGGTATCACACTGTGATTTTGATTTGTATTTCCCTAATGAGTGGCGGTGCTGAGAATCTTTTCATGTGCTTCTTGGCCATCTGTAAATCTTATTTGGAGAAACGTCCACCCAAGCCCTGTGCTCGTTTTTGTTGTTGTTGTTGCTGTTTTTTTGAGACAGAGTCTCACTCTGTCATCCAGGCTGGAGTGCCGTGGTGCATCTCGGCTCACTGCAACCTCCATCTCCCGAGTTCAAGCGATTCTCATGTCTCAGCTTCCCGAGTAGCTGGGATTACAGGCACCCACCACCACACTCAGCTAATTTTTTGTATTCTTAGTAGAGACAAGATTTCACCATGTTGGCCAGACTGCTTTCAAACTCCTGACCAAGTAATCTGCCTGCCTTGGCTTCCCAAAGGATTACAGGCGTGAGCCACCACTCTTCTCGGAATCAGGTTTGCTGCTGTTGTTGAGTTTGAGGAGTTCTCTATGGATTCTGGATTAACTCTTGTCAGATCTATGAATTACAAGTTTTTCTCCCATTCCATGGGCTATGTTTTCACTCTTTTGATCCTGGCCTTGGTTCACAGAAGTTTTACATTTTGATACAGCCCAATTCATCTGTCATTTCTTTGGCTGTCTGGGCATTTGGTTCTTACAGGTGATCCCAGTTTTAAAGATGTGCACGCAGCTAAATCTTCAGCTAGGACCAAGGTCAGACAGAAACATGAAGATTTTGGGCCCATCTGGCATCTCTCTGCTGCCCTGGTCACCTGCCTGGGGCAGGTACACACCTGGGCACGGCCAGTTTCTGTTATGGTTCCCACTTCAGCTGCTGGCCACTCATGAGGCCACAGCATCCAGGCACGGGAGCGCCCTGACTGGCTAGGGAGCATGCCATCTCTAAGCGGGCGTGAGGGCTCACACAGGCTGGGCCACTCACACCAGCCCTCGGTGCCAGGGTCACAGGGGGCCAGGGGCCTGCAGAGGAGGAAGCTCTGCTCCTGACCGGCACCACTGCTGCATGTGCCTGGGCATGCAAAAAAGTTTTCATCTTAATTAATTTTAAAATCAAAAGGATGAACCAAATATAACAATAAGGAATAAATAATAATAAAGTGGCCTGGATTATATTTGTCTTACACCAACACAGTTGCAGAATGCAATTTTGCTTTTGGATGTGGGAGGGGCCCATGGCACACGATGTGGCCCTGGCTTCAGAGTCACCTGGTGGTGCCTGACCCCCAGGAGGACGAGGCTTAGCATGCAGCATGCAGCCCTGGGCAAGGCAGAGACCCATCCAAGGCCTCAGCAGAGGGGGCAGTGCCTAGCAGCGGCCCAGTCTCAGCCGCCTTCTGATGCAGAGCCCTTCCCTTTGCCATGGCTCCTCCTCACACGAGCCCAAGTGCCAACCCAAGAGCCTCCGGGGCAGCCATCACTGGATGCTGGTTTCCATGTGACGACGAAGTGCACCCTGCCTGGCGTCCTGCTCTCTTCCTTAATTCTCTGTGTCTTTCCTGCATCGGGGGTGGCTCTCATCACCTCTAACTCAGGAGGTTCAGTGGCCCCTCAGCCTCACCCCTGCCCAGGGCAGCCACCACACACAGCTGTTCCCAGGTGTCTCTCCAAGCCCTTTGCCGGGCCTGGACCTGCTCATATATGTCCAGTTTCCCCCTCCCCCATACACAGCCTGGTATGTGTGGCTGCCTGCATGCCCCCGCCATTAGCCCCTCACTCTGGGCCCTGGTGCTCGCTCTGCTCAGCCTGGCCTCAGCACGGCCGTCCCTGTCCTCTCCACCTGCAGGAGTTCTGCCCACTGTCCTGAACAAGCTCCTGCCCAGCCCCGACCTTTGCCCCAAGTCCTTACCTTGCTGGCCTTTGCCTCCCTTAACTCCCAGGGTTCTTGTCTGATGATAACAAGAGCATGAGGCTGACAGACACTGCACATGCACTCAACCTGCTCTCAGCAGTGGTGGCTTCCTCCAGATGCCCTGCCCATGAGCCAGAGGAGGGTCCCGCTGGCCAACCTGTCGTGGTGCCGAGCAGGTGGGACAGGCCACATGTACTCCATGCCTCCCAGTGTGTGGTGTGTCCTTGCATATGGGGGCAGACTCCCCAACACACGCTGTTGGCCCTGGTACACAGCAGAAGCACCTCGGTTCCACCTCTTGATAATGTCCCCTAACAAACATGCACTTCCCACGCCGCCTGCATGCCTTGGGAGAGGTGACAGCAACTGGGTCCTGAGTACTTACTTGAGCAGCGAAAGGAGCGGCTGTCCTGGCAGCCTGCAAGCCAGGCAGGACAGATGGACACACACATGCTGACGGCTTCCCAGCCACACACAGTCCTGGGCTCACCGGGAGGATGCTTGCTGACCAAGAAAACAGGCAGCTTGTCAGCCCTTTCCCTGGCAAGGAATCCTTACTCTTGGATGGATGCATTATACCCTAAGGCTGGAGACACTGGCACACCTGACCCTGGCACACCTGACCCTGGCAGGGATGTCAGGAGAGCTGACTGGGGCACCCATGTGCACCCTCCCTGGGGTCAGCTAGGCTGGCGAAGTCATCACACCCTTCTGCTGAGCAGACACTGCCCACCCCATCTAAAGGGCCCAGCCCTGGGTGGAGAGGAGTGCCCAGCCCAGGCTGAGGGGCCAAGGGGGCTGCCCATGCTGCCTGTTTGTTTTGAAAAAATGCCTGACCAAGAGACAGCCACAGATGGGCAATGGGAGGCTAAAGGAAAGGGACTGCCTGGGGCAGCAGCCACAAGCAGGAGTCAGTGCCCAGCAGGACGGGAGGGGAGGAGGGGACCCGGGGGCAGAACCAGAGAGAGAGGAGGGGAAAAGCGGCAGGAGGTGGAGGCAGTTCTGGTGAACAGCAGCAGCACAGAGTTGGAGGAGAATGCTGGTTGGAGACAAGGGGCCAGCTCCCCAGGCCATGAGGCTATGAACTTGGGAAGAAGAGGAAGGTTGGGCAAGCTTGTGGATGCCAGGCAAGGCTATGGACTCCATCTGGGTGATGGAAACAAAGTGTGTGTTGCAGTGGTAACCAGCTTGGGGCAAGGGATGCATATTTGTGTCTGTTTCTCCCCTGTACCCACTGAGACTCAGAGCTTCCACCACATAGAGGAGTGTTGGGAGCTAGAAGGAATTAATGCAGGTGAAGTTCACAGAACAGTGGCTGGCACCAGGCAAAGGCTCACTGAAGACAGCTGCATCACCACTACCACCTCCACCACCACCATTACCTCCACCTTCCCCACCACTGCTTCCACCACTAACACCAGCACCATTACCTCCACTACTATCATCACCACCACCATTGCTTCCACAACCACCATCCCCACCTTCACCTTCATGACCTCCGCCACCACCATCACCTTCACTACTACCATTGCTTCCACCACCACCATACAGAGCCTGTTATGTGTATACCACCACCACCACCACGACCTCCTCCATCAACATCAACACTACCATCACCTCCACCACCATCCCCACCTTCACCATCATGACCTCCACAACCACCATCACCACCACCATCACCTCCACCATCCCACCTTCACCATCATGACCTCGACAACCACCACCACCACCATCGCCTCCACCATCCCCACCTTCACCATCATGACCTCCACAACCACCATCACCACCACCATCACCTCCACCATCGCCTCCACCATCCCCACCTTCACCATCATGACCTCCACAACCACCATCACCATCACTGCCTCCACCATCCCCACTTTTACCATCATAACCTCCACAACCACCATCACCATCACCGCCTCCACCATCCCCACCTTCACCATCATGACCTCCACAACCACCATCACCACCACCACCACCACCACCACCATCGCCTCCACCATCCCCACCTTCACCATCATGACCTCCACAACCACCATCACCACCACCATCGCCTCCACCAGCCCCACCTTCACCATCATGACCTCCACCATCAACATCCCCATCACCACCTCCACCACCACTGCCTTCACCATCACCACCAACACCACCATTCACCATCATAACTTCCACCAACAACATCACCATCACCACCACCATCACTACCTCCACCATCAGCATCACCAATACCACTACTACCATCATCACCACCATGACCATCACTATCACCAGCACCACCCCCATTTCACCTCTATCCCCACCGCTCTCATCACTTTGCTGGCATCCTGAGACTTCCAAATGAAAGTAGCTTTGCCAGGTTTGACTTACACTAACTGTAGGAGGAAGTCTGGGCTGTGAAGACCCACAGGGTCACTATCGGCCTGTCTTGCCCACTGTTGTATCTGTAACACTGCTAGATCCCCAGCACAGAGCAGGTGTGAAGGAAAGGCCTGGGGCAGGCTCTGGTAACTGGGGTCCATAGGAGCCCCTCTTCAGGTGCACACTGCATCAGCCCCTGGCTCCTTGGCCCGACTGTACTCACTAACAAGCTAATACCTCCTTCGAGAAAAATCTGACAGCCTGTCTCATTCTTAGTGTGCTGAGTTTAAGCATCTCCCTGTAAAACCATCAAGAAAACACCAGCCTCTGCAAATGGATTAACAGCTCAGTGCGTATATTAGGCACTCAACAAACTCCAAGTGCAGCCACTTCCCCAGTGTCCAGTGGAGACACCAGTCACCATCATGGAAGTACAGCCTCTATCCCAGACTTAAAAATACGTTCTTCCAAAATGCTGGGCAGGAGACCCGGTGTGGAGTGCAGGACCTCCTTAGACACCTCTCCTCCTGTACCTCCAGCTGGGCAGGGTGGCCGGCAGCCGGAAGAGCAGCTAAAGAGGAGGAGGAATGGGGCCTGGCCCTGGCCTGGGAGGCACCACCATCCCTGCACGCACAGGCACAGCCCTCCTTCCCTAAGTCTCTTCTCATACACCCAGCCTGAGCCCATGCTGTAGAACAGAGACATCACTCACCCCATCCCACGCTAGAAACTGGGGCCCAGAATTCCCGTTGCACACCCATGGTAGAACTGCAACCAGGGCATGGGTCTGCTGACATCCCTAAACATCATGCAGCCTTCTGCTATGGGTGGGGAAGGTGTCTGGGCATGGCTGCGGTTTGGGGGCAGGAGGTCAGTAACTGGGCACTGGGGGAGCTGCCACCCCAGGGCTATCTTCTGCACACAGACCCAGCCTTCTGCTCTGAGGGGCCCAGGCCCTGAGCTGCATGATGGCCACCACACACACTTCCACATCCCGCCCAGACCAGCTGCAGGGGCCTGGCCAAGATGATGGGCGCTCCTGCCCAAATGCGATTTCCCAGCTGCTGTGGAGTTAATCACCAGCTTCACTGGCAGTTGCTTCCGGCTTCTATGCAAAGGAAACTGCCAATTAGGTTACAATTAATTTCTTTCCTAGGGCAAGGTCTGGCTGTCACAGGACTGGCCACCCAAGTGGCCTGTAGATGACCGTGTGAGGGTCACTGGCCCCCTTGGCAGGGCTCTAGAGTCTGCCCCAGCTGACTGCATCATTCACTGGCCCTGGCCTGGAGTGACAGGGCCAAGGCATCACCACTGGCTTTGACCCTGGTGCTTCTGACCTGGGCAACTGTACCCATGTGCTCAGCAAAGCGGTGACTCAGAGCACATCCACATGCTAATTTAAGTCAGTCTGTCAGCCCAAGTTCCTCAAGCCGAGTCGGTCTTGCCTATTTTCACCCTCCTCCAGCCCCTTCTCATCCCTGTTAAACATTAACCAGCAAGAATCCATGGTACGCTCCTTACGAGCAGGTCTGTGCCAGGCGCTTCACCTGCATCACCCACTGCATCAAAACTACTGTCAGAGGTAAGGACCATGAGGATTCCCATCTCACGCAGGAGGAAAATGAGGCAGAGCAGGGTTATGTATCCTGCTGAAGGTCATACAGAGGCTAGGACTTCAGCTGCAGTCTGGCCTGAGCTTCTCTGCTCAGTGACAGTCATGCAGAGAAGCTAGGGCATGGTGAGTTACCTTCTCTTGTCTTGAACTACAGAGCAGAAGCTAGGCTCTCCTTGGGGAGAGGACACAAAAAAGACTTGAGGGTCTGCTCTGGTGGAGACTGGAGGTAGGGAGATGGGAGTCTCTGAGACAGTAGGTTTCAGCCCAGCACAGACCTGGAGCCAGACAAGCCACCAATCTGGATGCCCCAGGGCAGCCCAATGTGGGGGCACCTCCTGCATCTGGATGCTGTTATCCAGGTCCTGGGAGCAAAGACCTCAACATCAAGGGTGAAGAGGAATCCAAACCCAAGGCTGGGGATGCCATGCAGGGATGGGGATGGCCAGGGGGCAGTACCAAGCCTTTACCTGACACTGCCCCCACGTGTGACAACTCACACCTCACTCGGGGCCTCGGTTTCCTCATGTGTAAAATGAGAGGTTTGCACTGATACGTAAGCTCCTCTCAGCCAAGGTCTTCAGGCCCTTTGAGACCACGTGATGTCTGTGCAGGAGCATTCACAGAACAAGCTCCTGACCAGGGGATGAGGGGTGGACGGTGGGCAAAATGGAAATCAGGGCAGGGTCTGGCCTAGGTGGCCCATGGGGGCTGAGGGACATGAGGCCAAAACAAGATTAGGACTGCAAATGTCCTTCCAGGCCACTGATGATGAGGCAGGAAGGAGTTCAGTGGCAGGAGGGAACAAAAAGGCAGGGCAGAGTGGCCCAGCCCAAGGCCCTGTGCCTCCCCACTGTGTGCCAGGATTGGGCACTCAGCCTCCCTGGCTCTGTCCCTAGCTGCGAAAGGTGACAGGAACTCCTCCCTGGGAGCACAGAGTGCCTGCCTATGGACGCCAGTGCTCCACCCCCACCAAACAGATTCGCAGGAGCCCACAGAGGCTGCCTACCACCCCTTGGCCAAGGCCCCCTGGCCCCATGCCGGCCTCTAAAGCTGCATAGGCGCATCCACCACTGTCCCGAGAAAACTGCCCCAGGGCCCGGCAGCATGACATCACACCACGGCAATGACAATAATCAACTTAAGCGGATCTGATTATCCATTATTTTTAGAGTTGGGGCTGAGGGTGAGCGAGAGAGGGCAGCCGTGGGTTCCCATGTTGCTGAGTCTCATCTTGTCAGTGGGGTGGGGGTCGCCTGGCTCCTTCTCCCTCCTCCATCCTTCACAGGGTGGTTCCTGGGCAGCCCCTTCTTATGCACCAGGGCTTCCAGGATGTTTGTGCTCAATGCGACCTCAGAGTCCAGGTCTTCTGAGAATGTCCTCATGGTCCCCGAGGGCGGTGGTGATTCAATGCCCATATGAGGAATCAGACAAATCCACACTCTCCTCACAAGGGACCTGGGGCTCAAGCACTGACAGTGAAACCCCTGGATGAAGCTGCTTCTCTGCAGCCCTCAGTGCAGATGTGACAGCAAAGTCAGCTGTACAGTAAGATGGCCACCCAATTAGACAACAGGCAGAAGGCTTGAAGAGATGCTTCTCCAAAGAGACACACAACTGGCCAGCATGCACAGGAAAAGATGCCCAGCACGCCGTCACCAGGGAAAGGCAAACCAAAGCCACAACGAGCTAGCACTGTGCACCCACTGCACGGCTAGAGTGAGACGTGAACCGGAGAATAATAGAGAATAATGCGAGGTGGTGAGGATGTGGATAGATTGTAACCCTTGGGAACGTTACGCAATTCAACCACTGTGGAAAAGTTTGGCAGCTCCTCAAAAAATAAAACAGAATTACCTAGCAATTTCATGTACAGGTATGTACCCAAGAGAACTGAAAGCAGGGATTCAGGTATCTGCACAGGAATGTTCCTGGCAGCATTTTTCATAATTGCCAAGGGGTGGAAAGCACCCATGTGTCTGTCCCCAAATGAATGGGTGACGGCACACTATTTACTCCTCACAGGAAGAGGCTGACACATGCCACAGACTAGAGGAACCCTGAAGACCTTATGCTGAGTGACTGAAGCCAGATAACAGTCCATGCAGATGAAGTGTGCCAGGACAGGCCAAGCCGAAGAGACTGAACGCAGGTTGGGGGTTGCCTGGGGACAGGAAGCAGCTGTTTAATGGGTATGGGGTTTCCTTTTGGGGGGATGCAAATGTTTTGGAACTAAGGCAATGCCTGTGCAATGCTGTGAATGTGCGAAATGCACCAAATGGTTCATTTATGAATGGTTAAATTTATGTTATATAAATTTCACCTCAATTAAAAAAGAGTAACCCATAATTATTTGCCATCCTGTTTCCCCCTTCCTCCCCCTCAGCTGCTGGGCCCACGACCAGCCCCTGCTGTGCAGAGCAGGACAAGGGTGGGAGAGCCGACAGGCAGGAGTGTGGGCAGGCACACCCCTGCACGCCCCCGTCATCCCCGTGTCCTCTGCACTTCAAGCCTCCTGTGGTGAGACAGTCCATGTGACAGGATCACGTGGAACACAGGCAAAGTGACAGTGGCCCCTTCCCAGGCCTCAAAGCTCCTCAAGTCTCAGCCTCCTCAAAACTCTGTGTCCTTCTGTGCACACAGCTGGGCACATGGGCTGGGAGGTGTGGCCACCAATCCCAGGGCATAAGGGTCATGCCAGGGTGTGCCACA
This sequence comes from Cacajao melanocephalus, assembly GCA_963573385.1. Taxonomy (NCBI): domain Eukaryota; kingdom Metazoa; phylum Chordata; class Mammalia; order Primates; family Pitheciidae; genus Cacajao; species Cacajao melanocephalus. The sequence goes on from CAUYLG010034246.1 coordinate 83,376, forward strand.
AGCAGGACACAGTAGACAGGGTTAAGCCCCTGAGACTGGGACGTTCCCGTCATCAAGCACAGACTCACCTGCCGCTGCAGATATAGGTGGTGGGGAGGCTAGGGGAGCAAAGACTATCTGAGGCCTTCCTGGGTCACGAGTTTTCAAGGTGCTGTGGGGCGTCCTGTATGTGACCTGCCAGAGGAGTCACCTGCAGAGACTACCTGAGGGCTGCCCACTGGTGATGGGTCCCACAGCCAGGCTGGCCCCTCACGATGGCAGAGCAATGTGCCCATGTCACCAAGAGCCTGTGAGCCCCGTTGTTTCCCTGGTTGAGGAGGGCCGGGCCTGGACCCCCACTGGAGCTAAGTGTCAGGCTTCCCCGGGGTGGCAGACACCCTACAGGCAATGGTGGAGGAGCAGGAGGGGGAGCAGACCAGGAGGGAGCCCCTGGCCCAGCACCAGCTGCCAGGTTTGTATCAGTTTCACTGGC